>JAOSBP010000004.1:44285-56132 GCA_027563825.1 Erythroxylum mucronatum
TGGGATAGTATTTGAGCGAAAGAGGTGGGCGTTTGGGCGAGAACACGAGGAGGCTTCTGGTCAGGCAAGAGAAGGGGTTTGCGGCTCACAGGAGCAGAGGAAGCTAATCAGATTACAAACCAGCTCTTTGCCTTCTCGCCGTAGTCGTCGTCGCTGGAATCATGGGTCGTATGCACAGTCACGGGAAGGGTATTTCAGCTTCAGCTCTTCCTTACAAGACGCCAAGTTGGGTTAAGATCACTTCTTAAGAGCGTTACTGGAAGCAAGATCCTGTGTATCCTTAATAGTCATGTCCTTATAAGTTATTTTACACATAAACAGTTAATACTAAACAGCTAATTTTACCAAACATCTTTAACAAACAGCTAATACAATCCGCTGGTCAAATCAGCTGATAGAATCAGCTAACAGTTAATGCAATCAGCTGATTGCCAAACAAAGCCAAAACAAAGAAAGAATCGAGAAGAAATGTACCTGTGGTGGGATCGGAATGAAGTCGAAGTCGAAGTAGAAGGAAGTAGGAAGGCTTTTTTTGTTAATTCTACTCAAGGAAAGGCAAACAGCATATAGATATGAAGGCAGACGAGCAGGAGATTAGTAAAGTAGTAACCAATCTTAACCTATTTCTTCATTACCTAAACACGTTTGTCTCTAGAAACGGAGACGCAGAGATGCAGGGAGCAGAGTGGGAGAGGGACGGCAATCGTGAGAAGAAAGACGGGAAATTTATATTTCCGGTCAAAAAAAGAGATTGATAATTTGAGGGATACTTTTGACCAAATAAAAGAGACATTTTATATCTATGGGAATATCATTTCTTACCTTACCTTAACTTGCTTAAGTCCCACTCAATTAAAACAGTTTTTATTATATTAATTAATTCCATCAAAAGTGTCTCCAGATCTTATAGTCTTGGTCTCCTTAGGCTCAGAACTAAGGAAGGTTTTGGGTACTCTTTTCCTCGAAAGCCCGCAAACAAAAGATCTCATAAGAAACAAAGGGCCCAATTTATATTAAGATACCATTGGGAGCCCGTAAATCTAATAAGAGAAAACTTTGTCCGTACAATATCATTGAGTTGTTGGGCTTCTGTAATTGTAGGACCGACCAAAAATAGCTGATAATTACATCAAGGGGCCCAGGTTCAGACCCATTCATAACTTTTTCTTTTGAATACTCTCTCTCACGCACAATGTTTTTGTCGTGACCTATTAAGTAGGCAGATAGCTTTAGTGGAGGGAATTCAAACTTACCCTACGTCACGAACTCCGAGCAGAGCTGACAAAGACCGTGTCTAATGAGAGTGAGGTCCGAGTCGGACGGTCTCATTATTTCGAGACAGAGACTGAGAGTGATGTAACATTGAGACCACTGGATTGGGGAAAGAGAAGCCCTCTCCAATTATTATTGCCCACATTTTACATCCTTTCCTCTCAGATATGACACAGCCCATTCCTTCCATTATGTATGATTTTATCCTGTGGATCTGTAATTCTGTATACGTACACTAGCCCCGTTCCTGCTCCATTTAGGACATATCAACGAAGTTACTGGTGAAACATTTCACTCCACGTCAAAATTTAACACTAAAATTAAATATAGACACTGCGTGCAAACGAGCTTCGTCCGTAATTAAAGCAGGTGAACTTCTCTGGGATAATGATGGTATCGGGCAAAGATGATTTATACAAAACCTTTGTTGGTGCTCTCTTTTCACTGCAAAACTTTAGAGAGTATATACAGGATTGTTATGGTATGGAATCTAGAGTACCGCTGGATCGAGCTTGAGGTGGATTTCATAGTGGTGATTGAAGTCCTGTCTTTCACGGTTCACCGGGCCAGCTCGCTCAACTCTCTAATTAGAGGTATCAATGAACTATTCAATAGGAATTGAACTGTTGTTTATCGATACATTTATCGAGAGAGCAACAAATAAACCGACTGACTTGTCACTTATACGGATCACTTTAATATCGGAGTCACTTATTTTGACACAACACCCATCAGATGCCACATGATTCTTTTAAAGGATTTATCGGCAACCTGTCTCTCCTGCCTTAGCGTGTAATTTTGGATTTTAATTCTCTTTTAAAAAATAACATAATAAATAGTAGTATATTAAATTTGGCGCATTACTTATGTATCAAAAGTTATAAAATGACAATTTTATACATTTTTTTAGCATATTCTTTTTATTTCATTATCATAATTTGATTTATTTACATAATTTATTAAGAAATTAAATTTAAAATATATATTATTTTACAAAAAATATATCTTTATAAAGATTTCATTAAGACATTTAAAATAACACTCATATTGAATATAATATTAAATTTTTTAATATTTATTTATGATTCTTATTTATAGTTGTTATAAATTTATTAATAAAATATGTTAAGAATAAAATGTAAATTTGAAATAAAATATACATAAATGAAAACCACAACATTGATGTAAAAAATTAAAACTCAATGAAAATATTTGAAATTATAACCAGATTAAAATAATAAAAATATTATATTTGTGTATGTCAGAGGTTAAATGTGCAATAAAAATACTATATTTGTGTATGTTATTAATTTGTTGCTGCAATAATATTAATTATAGTTGTTAAGTAGTATTAATTTAATATAAAGTATATATTAATTAATTAAAAACAATAATATTATTTCAATTTTATAAATAAATAAAAATTTAACGGAGAGTAGTTAGAATAACATCAAATTTAATATAAAAAGATTCTCAAAATGTTCTCTTTTACAGTACGGGGTAAAATTTTACTGGAATAGTTAAATATGAAATTATGATTACTACCATAAAATATAGAAATGAAATATGTAGTTATTTGTACACGTACGTCGCAAGTGAAACATTTTGGTTTAAGCTAAAAACCAAAGATGAACGAGATATGGACCGTAGAAGCACGAGAAAGATGGATGAGTGTTTGTGCATGTTGTTATCTCCAGTATCTCGACTTTTAGTTTTATCCATGCATTTGATATCTCACCAACAAAGACAAATCGTTCAAGAGTATGACAATGATTACTGAAGACAAAGACAGATCTTTTCAGAAGTATCACGATACATAAAAATTACAGATGTCACTTGGTCTCGAGTTTTGTGAATTTGGAGCCTTTTTCATTTTTCTTTTTGGGTTTCCATCTACCTTTCTCGTCAACACTACACTTCCCCGTTACCAAAACTAAGCTACCAGTCTCGGTTGAGTTGATCTTGTAGTTCAGAAAAGCGCTGCATTTTTGGAATGCTTCGTAGTAGACTCTGGATATTGATTCGAGTTGGTGGAAGCTCAAGTGATTCAGAGTGCACCCAAAATTACTTGTCGCAGAATAACACAATATATAACTTAATAATATTGAATTGTTTTCTTTTACCAGACTTCTGTCATTAATAATGAATATCAGACCTGTGGAAGTACAACTAAAACCACAGGATAAGTTATTTTATCGGAAATAAAATAATAATAAACTGAATATCGGAATTAGTTGCAACAGTAGATATGCAAGTCCATCTATAAATAACAGAGCTCAGTACGCAGTAATTAGTGAAGGCAAGAGATTGGTAAACGGCAATGGCGAGCAAATCATCAGTTGCATTGGTGGTGATGATCTATGTGATAGGGTTGCTGGGACAAAGTAATGCCGTGAAACCAGCTGCGAGACCTTTGGTCACATTTAACCGTACCAGTTTCCCTCGAGATTTCATATTCGGAGTCGGCTCAGCCGCTTATCAGGCAATGTTCTTCATCTTATTCATTTGAAATCCCCCACAGTGTACGTGTACGTTCCTAGTAATACACGTACACACATTCATCGTCCGAAAATTATGCATTTAATCTCAGACTATGCAGTTTTGTTAATCTGCTGTGTTCTTAACAAATAAAATTGAATTTTCAGTCCGAAGGAGCACCCCTAGCGGATGGAAAAGGCCCGAGCATATGGGATACTTTTGCTAAACAACATCCAGGTATAGTTTAAATAGAGTGGGTATATGTATGATAATCTGATGACTGTACGTGAAGAACCATTAATTTCTGTTTGTTTCCGACAACCTAAGCCCTCGTATCTGCAAACTGTTTTGAGTATATATATAAGATTATGTTATATAGATGCAGACTATAATCATAGTTGTTGAAAAATCTTAATGACAGAAAAGATTTGGGACAGAAGCACAGGAGATGTAGCTGTTGATTTCTATCATCGTTATAAGGTTCTGAAAATACACATATAAGTAGATAGTGACGCATTCATCCATCTTAATTGTCTTTTTCTAATCTCATATACATGAACAAATTATCAGGAGGACATAAAATTGGCTAAAGGGCTCGGCCTGGATTCCTATAGATTGTCTATCTCATGGTCCAGAGTACTACCCAGTAAGTTATAACTTGCAAATATATATACGTAGCATAGCATGATCACTGATTCAAGACGAGAGATATAAGGCACGCATCCATGTAATTGATTGTTTGTATTCTCAGAGGGGAGCATTAGTGGAGGAGTGAATCCTCATGGGATTCAATTCTACAATAACGTCATCAATGAACTGCTGGCCAACGGTACAGTATTCCAGTTTTCAGTGCATGTAGTGTCTGTCTGATATATGTAATGTTAAAGGACTTGGAATAATGTATATAAAATGGTTGCCAGGTTTAAAGCCCTTTGTGACTTTACTGCATTTTGATTTTCCTCAAGCGCTTGAAGATAAATATGGTGGACCGCTGAGTCCTAAATTTGTGTGAGTATCGCCTGCCAAATCTAATTATTTATGTGATTGACAATTAGCATGAAATTAAAATCAAACACAGGGATGATTTTGTGGCATATGCGGACTTGTGCTTCAAAACATTTGGGGATCGAGTTAAGCTATGGGTCACAACCAACGAAGCAAATGGAATGACAGTGAATGCATATAACACTGGTAGTTTTGCACCTGGACGATGTTCTAGTTACGTCGGAAATTGCAGCGCCGGCAACTCTGCTACTGAACCTTATATTGCAGGTCACAACTTACTCCTTGCTCATGCCGCCGCCGTTAAATTATACAGGGACAAGTACAAGGTGAACTTAACTTACCCTTTTTTTTTATTTGGTGAAGACTATAATAAATAATGCTACTATAATACGTACGTGTTTGTGCTGTGCAGCCCATTCAAAAGGGTGAAATAGGCATCACGATCGTCACCAACTGGTACATACCAAAATATGATACACCAGCCAATAGATTGGCTGCCTCGAGAGCCTTGGACTTCTTCTTTGGATGGTGAGTGGGTGAGTTCTTATTAATTGAGTAGTCATTAATTAAGCTTTTGTATAATTAAAATTATGAATGTTTAGGTTTGCTCGCCCAGTAACCTTCGGCGACTATCCGGAGAGCATGAAATCCATTGTAGGGAATCGCCTGCCGAAGTTCACAGAAAAAGAGTCCAAGTTGCTAAAAGGATCTTTTGACTTCCTTACAGTCAACTACTACACCACAAATTATGCGGAAGCTGCTCCTTTATCCACCTATAATCACACCCTCAGTTTTGTTGCCGACAGACAAGCCAAATTAACAAGTACGTATCTGATTTAGATTAATCAGTTGAACGTAACTACTCAATCAATTCTAAGGCAATGCATTCTTCTTTTGTGCAGCCGAGAAAAATGGAATCCCCATCGGAACCCCGGTACGTATAACTTAGTTACATCGTCTCTCTAGATCTCCTATTACATATAATTCTTGGCAAGCTAATCTTACTGAGTTTGTAACCGAATTGCTGGTTTCATTTAATTTGCAATGCAATGCAAAGACTTCTTTGAGCTGGCTCTTCATCTATCCCCAAGGTCTCCAAGAGTTTCTGATGTACGTCAAGGATACCTACAACAATCCAACCCTCTACTTAACTGAAAATGGTAAAAACAAGGAAAAGCTAGCTATGTTTGATCTTGATTTCTCCAACGATGTTAAAACCCTAGAACTATCTCTGATTGCAGGAATGGCTGATAACGGTTCATTGCCTCTTGAAAGTGGCATTAAGGACGCCCTGAGAATAAGATACCACAGTAGCCACTTAGCATATCTTCTCAAGTCTATCAGGTAATTAGAATCTATTAACCTATAATCTACATATATGTTTATATAATTAAAAACATATAATTTACATATACATGTATGCAGGAACGGAGTTAACGTGAAGGGATACTACGTCTGGACATTTACGGACGACTTTGAGTGGGACGCTGGTTTCACGGCAAGGTTTGGCATGGTTTATGTTGATTACAAGAATAACTTGAAACGCCACCTCAAGTACTCTGGTTATTGGTACAAGAAGTTCCTTCTCAAATAGAGTTAACATGTAATTGTTCTGCTCAAGCAGTGCAAGTGTGGAATAAGGGTCTTCCTCATGGTAGTTGCTACTTAATGTATTCCCAACCAGGCCCGACATGTGCTGCTTAATAAAAACCCACCCTTCTTCATTCTCTACGTTTTATAAATGAATTAGCATAGTAGCTTGGTATTACTCGTTTGAAACCTGGCCTGATTGATCATCTACAACTAGTGGCACTGACAGTCTGACAGATTCACGTGCATCCTCTGGTTACGCTACAATGTACAAACATTGGAACTATGCACATTACTTTTATCTTATATGAGTGCACTGCGATGTAATGTTAACGTTCGATTCAATGCGGAGAGAATATAAGCCCGTAAAACTGTACAGATTATCAGATCTTCTGTCTAATTTTATGGTGTTTTATTGTGTCCAATAAATCTCAACTATTTATTTATGCGAGTCTCGCGTGGGCTCTACATAAATAAACATGGGTCCGCATAAATAAATGGCTGAGATTCACTTTATACAATAAGACACCATAAAACTGGACAGAATATCTGAACTCCGTTGACACACTGTCTGAAACCAAATGAGAAGCCTAGCTAGCACACTAGATAGTAGTGTCACTGACACAGTGCCTGAAACCAAATGAGAAGCCTAGCTAGCACACTAGATGTAGTAGTGAATAGTGACACGAGAAACTGCATTTTAACAAATTAGAAACAAGCTCTGTCTATAGTGGCCCAATCCCAATCCCCCACTAGCTGAAAAGGAAACAATTATTCAGTCAGGCTAATACTTGAGGATAGCTCATCACAAAAAGAAAAAAAGTCGCTCTCTCATAGAAAGATGCATTTAAACGTGGTTGAATTTATCTTACATTTTTTGCAAAACCGAAGTAGTGATGCACAAACATGGTTTTATTTAGACTAAGTTCAATGTATCTTGATGCTACATTAATTATATATATATATGATGAGTTTATGTAAGTTTAGGTGAATGTATTATACATAAAGTTATGGGAGGGCCCAAATTAAAGTTAAATATATAAAACTCTAATAATTCAGTTGCAACACATCACGAGATGGCTGTTTAAACTTTGACAACACGAATGAATGAATATAAAGTTATACTCTCTGGAAAGAATGGAATCAAGTACATTTAAACTTGATTAAGTCAAGTACTTAATTAGTAAAAGGGATTCATATTCTAATTGTAAATGGCTTTACTTTATACTGAAACTACAACTTCATTTTTTAGTATTGATTTGAAATAAATTTTATAAAAAAATTAATAATTGATAACCATTAACCAAAGATTAAGGTGTTGTAAACCATTTCCATTGATTGTTTTACTCAGGCTCGTGGACAAAATTAAAGAACACGGAAGATCAGAAAAGATGGAATGTTAACTGTCAAGGTCGTTTCCTAACGTTTTATATATAAGTGCAAGATAAAGTTTTTAAAAAAATCTAATAAATCGGCAATATATAATTTTAAAAACATATTTTTACAGTTAAAATTTAAATTATTCTCTATACATAAAATAACTAAATGGTTCAAATTTTCTCTTAACTTTAATGATCTTAAGTAGGTATTCAATAATTTTAACTTTCAAAAACTTCTTTTAACTAATGCTATAGTCATGGTACAATTAAAAGAATTTGATAAGCAATTAAAATAATTGGATAACAATTAGTAACTTTAATAAATTTGATAAGCAATTAAAATAATTGGATAACAATTAGTAACTTTAATAAATTCAAGAATTTTAATAGATGGTATTAACCTATTTGATAATAGCTTATTAGCAAATTTTTTGCAACATCCTACCATAAAGCAAATACCCGAATATCCGAAGGACATTCAAGTACATACCCTAAGATAATGGTATGTTGGAGCAAACATAAGTCCAACTTATACATGGTATCATCTCACATGCTCAAAAATCATTAAATTTTAAAACCATTGATTACATTCACTCACAATTCTTACATTGTTTCCATTATACAGAATGTACAAAACCTTTTATAGGTTCTAACAAAACTACAAAATAAATGCTACAACACTTTTGGTGTCAGCTAACAGACCTCTAAATCATTTCTCTATCCAAAAATTTCCTTAAGTCCTGATTAAGGAACTAGGTCTCCTATCTTGTACCTAAAAAGTCACATTGCAATTTTTAATAAATTTTGCAAACTCAATGAGTGAACCATCATTGATGATTTCACCAGATCACATACACACATCACATTATTACACAAATATTCATTCTAACATACATTTATTATTCAGATACTCACATAACATGACATATCAGATGGTCACTCATTTCAACTTTACAAATCATTCAAAGAAATTTAATTTTATATGAATGCTATATGCATGAGACATACATTCGTTCTTATTATTGTGACTGAGTGCCTATCACAAACTTATACAAATACTGGCCCATAGGGTTCAGTTAGAACAGAATCACGGAGCATAGCTCTACGTGCAAAATCAGAAATCACGGAGCAAAGCTTTATGTGGAACCGCTTCAAACTAGCTACTCAAGTCATAACGCCTTTATCTAAACATGCATTTTATAAAATGCATCAAATACTTATATGCCATATATCACAATCACATATGAAGCTCAAACAAAGCTCATAATCATCAGACCTAAGTCTGACATTCAACATCCGTTGAGGATTTACATAGCATTCAGAAATTCATATCAAATCAAAACACTTCCAATACATGCCCAATTATTAAACTCCTCGGACTCCAAGTCTGAAATTTAGAAACAATTCACAAACAACTCAACAATAATGGAAGTTTAACAAATCAAATCAATTCAAAACACATCAATCCTAGGAAATCATCTAGGATGACTTATAGTACACTCCAATATACTATTGCTTGGATGGACAGGCAATGTCTAACTGGCATACAAAGTGCTCCATTATAACATACCAAAATACATTTACAAATATCACATTTTTGCATAATTGCATAAGTATTCCTTAACGCGCATCTACTTATATGAAATATGTACAATGCACGTTCAATGACAATTCCAGGATATTTTATTAAGATTCTTATGATCAAATCATTTAGATATCAAAGGCATCATTAATACCATAGGTACATATGATTTGAACCATAATAAAGCAATGTCAAAACAATTTCATAACTTCATCGACTACTTCAGATTTTTCTTCTAATACACATAGGGGTCAACTTTGCATACTAAATCTGATAAGGTAATGGCACAATTAGGCAACACTTCCTTTCATAAATTTATTTTCCAATATCTTACATTTCTATTGACACCAAAATCATTCAATTTGGTTCAATAATTTGGAAGATATGCCTCAAACATTCTCGGGTTGTTCATGTTCAAAAACAATATACTATACACAATCTCCATCAAGAAATTCAACATCTTAGAGACTGAATCATAATTCAACTTCTTGAGACAATCTATATGCCTATATCTCTAGTTTACTCCAAATCAAAAATTATCTCATTTGGAATCCTATAGATCCAGATATCATCAAAATACAGGAACATGTTCAGTAAAATATCCAGTTCATGCTCTTCCAACTGATATCCTTACTTTGATTAGATTAATCTTTTTCGAGTCAAAACCAAAAGCTATGATTTCTATGGAGAGATAGAGAAATGTGTTATGAACCCAATGCTTTAAAAATCAGGTCATTTGGAGGTCGGACGACAAAGTTATGGCTGAAAGAATCAACAAGGTTCTGTTCACATAAGACGAAATAGCTAGCAGACGAAGCAGAAAGCAGACGATAGCAAAAAGTAGGCAAAGTGAAAAGCAAACAGTAGCAAGAAGCAGACGAAGCAAAAAGCAGACGAAAACAAGAAGCAAATGAAGCAAAAAGCAGACGACACCAAGAAGCAGACGAAGAAAAAAGCAGACGATAGCAAGAAGCAAACGAAGCAAAAAGCAGACGAAAACAAGAAGCAGATGAAGCAAAAAGCAGACGACACCAAGAAGCAGACGAAGAAAAAAGCAGACGATAGCAAGAAGCAAACGAATTAGAGTCAACTTAAGACGAAGCAAAGTCAACTTAAGGCGATGCAACTCTTCAAACGAAGCGAAGTCAACTTAAGATGGTGCAACTCTTAAGACGAAGCATCCTTACAGACGATATGACGTCATCACAGACGATACATCTTTACAAACGATACATTCTTACAGACAATGCATCCTTACAGACAATATGATGTCATCACAGACGATATAACGTCATCACAGATGATATGTCTTTACAGACGATATAGATGGTCAACTTAAGACGAAGCAGAAGTCAACCTAAGACGATACAGATAGTCAACTTAAGACAAAGCATAAGTCAACCTAAGACGATATAGATGGTCAACTTAAGACGAAGCAAAAGTCAACCTAAGACGATACAGATGGTCAACTTAAGATGAAGCAGAAGTCAACCTAAGATGATACAGATGATTAATTTAAGACGAAGCAGAAGTCAACCTAAGACGATACTTCTTCACAGACGATACTATTTATACTCCTCAACTCAAAAACCTTTTTCTTGAATACCTCTAAGTTTTCATCAACTCACGTATAAACACCTATATATTCATACCTGCACAGTGAAGGAACAGAGCATGTCACCTTTCCATATCTAATTCTCTACACTAATCCTATACATCATTTCATTGTTACTTCAACTCCAAGAACAATTTCCACAACATCTTATCACTAACAATCCATCAAAAACCAAATAATACCATACCCACAATTTTTATCCCCTTAACACAGTGTTCAAGAATATAAATATACGTAAATGTTACAATCATGCACTGATAATAAATTCATCAACTTTATTTCAAAAATTCACAACTCTAACAATTTTATTCACTACTTACTTGTTGAAGATTCCAAAGCTACAACTATCTTCAAGCCCTAACTCCATACAAAATTATGTAATCCACTGTGAACATTAACCATCTTCTGGTTTTTCTTAAGGCAGAAAAAAAATTTACAAGGTGAGATTGGTTTAGGAAAAGGGAAAAACACAGAAATCTCTTAAAAGATGTGTTATGAAAAACTTTGTGTATTAGGAGAAAATTCGAAAAAGGTGATTATAAAGAAGTTACCTGGACAAAACTTAATCTTTCAATTTTCAAAGAACAGTAACCTACTTCTAGTAAAAGTACAACAAGCAACTTGACACTTGTCACTTTCCTATGGTCTAAGCTTTAACAAAGTTTCTTTTGAGCTAAACTCGTTAACTCCCATCTTACAATCCAATTATCTCCAAATATCTTTTGATTTCTTATTCCCTATGTTTTACAATACTCTATAAATTTCAAAAGTAAATCCTAAATTCACCAAAAGTCACAAATATAATATTTCTACTAATCAATAATATTTCCAATATAAATAAATTCCAAATTCACAAATTTCTCAAAAATCACAACTCAGTCCAATTATACTCGGAAAATGTCAATGAAGGCATGTGCAGTCATATA
>JAOSBP010000004.1:68489-78874 GCA_027563825.1 Erythroxylum mucronatum
AAATATCAAAAGCATAAAGAAGGGTTCATTAGTATCAAGTATGGTACAGGTAATATCATAAATGAGTTTATCCACCATTGACATTAACAAGAAAACAGAAAAAATTTGATTAACCATACATCATAAGAAAGACTCCGAGTGACTGTACTGGACTTTGTAGTCACACATCCTGATAGACACAGTTCTGCTTTAAGTCTCTAATGCCAAATATACAGTACTAACATAACTCAGCTTAGCCTTAATCTAACATTTGTTTAGAAATATACTTGGGGTCATTAGCAACAGATTTACGACAAGAAGAATGGCAAACTCCTAGAGCATCATCCAATCCAAGGAAGTAGACGCCCAGTTTGACCAGACCACAATACTTGTGTTTTATTCATTCGTCCAACACAAAAGCTTTCCTTCCGATTGTGAATAAATTAAAAACAAAACAAAACGAATTACTTTATTGATTGAGATGGATGGGCTTTGGCCCAAAGAGATGACATGGAGGCGGAATCGATGAACCAAACCAAACCAACCCGATATGATGAAAAAGAAGAGAATCAGAGTGTACGCAGAATTACCTTTTTGTTTTATATGATATTATTAGCGACTCAGAGGAGGAGAAGAAGACGCACGTTTTTCTTCTTGGTTTCCGTTTTCATCTTATTGCTTTTCGTTTTCTCATTCCGTTTTAACCAGATCCAGGAGACCAAAATGGGGTTGAAGATGGTGGATGCAACACTCTCAAGCTTTGACGCAGTATTCGATAAGTTCAGAGCAGATGCACCCAATTTCAAATTCAATCTCATCCTTTTCCTCGCAGATAAAGATCCTTCTACTAATCTCAGTTGGTGCCCTGGTACTACCTTACTCTTCCTTCTTCAATTCTATTTTTTCTATTGATTATGCTAAGTTTACCTCCCTAAGAACTTATTTTTTCAGAGTGGAATGGTTGTGGTGTATGGATGCAGACTGTGTGAGAGCTGAGCCTGTAATATACAAGAAGTTAGAAACATATGCTGATGAAGTTGCACTTCTGCGAGCTTATGTTGGAGACAGACCAACATGGAGGAATTCGCAGCATCCATGGAGGGTTGACTCAAGGTTCAAGCTCACTGGTGTCCCTACACTCATCTCCTGGGACCGGAACAATGATTCTGTCAAAGCCCGCCTCGAAGACCATGAAGCCCATCTCGACCACAAGATTGATGATCTTCTTTCCGCTTCAGATTAACTACCATCCCATCCAATCCCATCACTTATAATCACAACAACGGCCTTTGCTTGTCTCTGGTTGTATCTATCTAAACTTTTCAATAATGTTCCTCAAGTCTCTTTTCTAGTTTCACATATGGATATTTATTTCATCATGGAACAAAGCAATGTTTTGTTAATCAGAAAAGGCAAAATCAGTGTCTTTTAGTAGTAGTTGCAGGATTTTGTCCTCAACATTTCATTCTTTCACTACTTCAAATTTGTATAGCCATTCGATTTGGTGTGAAATAAGTTTGAATCAGGCAATTTCTTTGTACGTTTACAAGAAAAAAAGCTCGAGAATCAGGTAAGTTGATGGAATAATATATTTTATTGAAAGTATATAGTAATTTATCATATTAGCTTGATAACCAAAACTCTGTATTGACATCTCAGAGAAAATGAAGGACCAATAGCTAAGTACAATAAGTTATGATCGGGTTAATGATTGCTATCTTAAGCTCAGAAAAAAAATGCAACAAACAAAACAAGGAATTCGACATCCTTATTGCTGCTGCTGCTGTGTAGGTCACAACCCCTACTTTGTCCTTTTCTTCCTCAGTTTTCCCAACTCTAATCCATTCCAAGTTATGAACAGGATATGCAGAATTCTAGCTACACACTTGCACATAAATATTAGCTGACATTCCATCTAGAATTGTACGTATATACATGAGGGCCAGTGAGCACATTAAACTGTCATATTTGAGCCTTTGAAAGTGCTGGCAACAACTTCAAGATAATATCACCATAAGCCTCCTCTTGTCGAACATCGATAAGCCCATGGCTCTTCAAAACCTACATTTTTACCAAAAATTGGATGACAATAAAAATGATTAGGAATGCATTAGTTAAGGTGCATCCTGTGATTTGCTTCACCACTTCATCTAACTGGGTCAACATTATGCCAAAAGAGTTGCAAGAATGATCAACAAGCTTACCAGTGTCTCATAGAACATCCGAGCACTTAACTTTCTTGTTTTTCCTTCTAAGATCTTGCTGAGACTAAGATCTTCGGGTTGATTTTCTGACATTCCCATAACAGGAGAATGGCTTCTTAAATATTGTACCACAGCCCTGCTTTCCAACGCAGAATATCATCGATCCGTTAAAGATTATAAGCCGTTACAACAAAGTTCCATTCATTCAGCAAGGAAACATTACCTTGTTCTCACTGACAAGGACTCAATGCCCTGAGCGAATCGGGATCCTGCATATGAGTAATTATCCAAGATGAAAATGCAAGGAATGTTGCATGCAACAGCTTCAAAAGGACACGGAAGTATTAGCTTACCAGTTGGTGTATTGTCTGCTTCCAGAAAATAGAGTTCCTACAATACGATTCATTGATTGATTGCATTAGAAGAGTTATTGATTTTGTTAACAAGCTTAATAAATAGAGATGATTTTGGTCGAAATGGAAAGGGCTCCACAATCCATATCTAATAGTTGGAAATGCTTGTGATACCATGAACAGAATAAAATAACTAAAACAGATGTTCCAGCCTATGCATGAACTAAACTAGGACTTGCGGTTGACTAATCTTTCCTCTTTTATTTCTTCTATATACTTTAAGTTCTTTTGCATCACAAAAGATAAGAAAGAGCATACTTCTGTTTCTGCAGAATTCATCATCTCTGGAATATCTGAAAGTTCTGTGTTATCAATACCCATTTGCTCCTCTAAATATGTCTTGGGGGTTTCCAGCTCAGAACTAAAGGTTCCAGTGGATGTGCCGATAGCTGGAGTTGGTAGTAACCCAGTGCCAACGGTACTTTCTGCCCAAGTTGCTGTTTCTGATCCTACATTGTTTGCTAAATCAGGGGTGAAGTCATTTCTTCTGATGGGAGAACGCGTTAATCTTTCTGCAGAAGGAAAAAGTTCAGGCAATATATCATTGCCATGGTAGGCTTCATCATGCCGAAGGCGTTCAATTTCTATGTTGGATTCAGTAGAACACGCTGAATTAGTAGGCTCTGGAAAGTCCACATTTGCAGTAGCAGGAGAAGCTGCATTCCTATGCCCTAAACTGGCTTCGAATGCAGGATCAAGAGAACTTATAATTGCGGGCTCCTGGATGGCTTCACTAGATTGGGCAGGTGATCTTTCTTCCATACGTTCTGTTGCTACTGGTTCAAGTGTCAAATGAGGTTTTGAAGAAATAGAGCCCTTCTCATAAAGATTGCATATATCTGCACAAAGACCTGAAGAGAGACAAACACCAATATCCTTCTTACGAATTTCACAACCTTAGGCCAGCAGGGCAAGAAAATATGAAAGTTGAAAAAGACCAGCTGACCAGTTACTAAAGGCTGAAGGAAGACCTGTTCCTTTCTTAAGTTATTCTTCAACTTCCATACACCCAAAGCAGAAGAAGGAGTCTCCCTTCTCTCCCGCAGCAAATCATGACAATCTTTTAATGCCGTCTTCATAAACCTACAGCAAGACAAAGCAAATGTTAATTAAATGTATCACCGAGATAAGGGTGTAATCCATGTTGATCAAGTTGCAAGTCCTACTTATTAGTCAACACTGTGGACTCATCAAAGAAATGCTTCCTCTTTCTTGGCCTCCGTTGTGGTTGCTGAACTAGTGGCGATGAACGAAGAGCAAGATCTGGTGACATGAGCCCTGAAGTGGTGGAAAATAAGAACAAGCTCATGCAAAGTGCAATGTTTGGACGGATCCCAAGCATAAAAAACAAGCGTACTCACCAAATGAGACGTGTGTATCATAGACGTCTGGAGCCTCTTGTGAAGCAGCAGAAGCAGGTTGCTGAAATGGTACAGACTGCCCAGCAGAAGCTAAAGTTTCTTCCAGTATGGGAGAAAGAATTTCCTTCTCTGTTGTAGCATGATTTGTAAATCTGTCAGGATCAGTAGTATGACTTTGATGTTCAGGAGACACGGAAGGAATATCTGTGGAGCTTAAATCAGGGATCACACTTCGCATAACCTCAACGTCTGGAGGGTTCTCATCATCTATAACTCCTAAATCTATAAATTCTGTCTGATTACTTGAATCAGCATTTCCGAAATCCATAGCTACAGTAAGTACATCTGTCCGATCACTTTGAAGTGAATTTTCAAAAGCATCAGTTTCGTTAGTTTGTGCTGCATCATATCGAACGCTGGTCTCTTGAAAACCTGGATCACGATCAACTGAAGGTGGGGGAAGAATACTGCGACGGTAAAACAAAAAATTTAAAGATCGACTCCAGCATTGTTTTGAAAAATAATACAAATTGACACATACTCCTCTTGCATTGGGCTGGGATTCTCTTCTGTAGGTAACATACCAATATCCTGAAGAAAATGAGGATGACAGTTAAATTGGAGAGTTTTAGTGCAACATTTACTACGGAAAAGAAGGGAGCAAATAATAGGCTTACATCATCAAAAGATATAGCAACATAAGGATCCCTGCCAATTGGAATTTGATCAATTAGTGTGATTTCCTCGCGGCTTCTGAGATGATTATCTGGAGACCTAGAAAATAGAGAAGTCTGAAATCTTCAATCAAAAGTTATACTTGAAACAGAAAAAAGAAATGCAGAAACAGGGGGATGAAAGAAGTCACCCTTCAGCATATATGTCTTCGTTTAAATCCAAGGCGTCAAGGTCAAATCTTTGGGGTAAAGTGATGGACTCAAATTTGGCAGTTGTAGCATTCTCTGGCAAAGTAACTTGTATGGAGGAAAAGGCCTTTCTTAACCCAATGAGAACAACATTGCAGTCGTGGAAAAGATAATCAACTTTCTTGGAATATATGCGAACGACTCCTAACAGAAGGTGGCCTGACATTCTCAGTGCAATCGGAACTTCTGGGAACATGATCCGATCTAACAAAAATACATTTGAGAAAGGAAAAGGAATGTCAAAATGAGAAATAAATCAATTCCCACTTAATGAGATAATCATTTTAGTGTCTCTGAATAAAAAGAAGTTACAAGAGGCAAGCTTTATGCATTCACAGACGTCTTGAAAGCCTCATCTTTTATTCCATCAATCAACGAAATGCAAATGAAAAGACAATAATTCGGATTATTTACACAGGGGTGCGACATTGAAAAACTCGGTTAATAAAGTAACGATTAGAAGAAACATAGTTTTATAAATTAAGGAAGGAAAAAGGGAGAAACTTTGAATCGAAAAATACAGACTTTAGAACCGAAGTGAATTGTTCGATAAGCAGATATAAAAGAATGAATGGAAAAAGAAACAGACCGACAGTTGAGGAGATGTCGGTGGATGTATAGTGAGATTTCTTGAGTCTGTGCTGAAGATGGGCTGCGCACCACACCGTCCCCAGGGGACCCTTCCTTGCCAGAAACGTTTGTGAGTAGAACATTCTACACTATCCTTCTTCTTTCTGCCTCTTTGTTTCGATTAGATAGATAGATAGATATGTGCTGACTGTAGAAGAGAAGCGAGTCAGGAATCAATGGAGCCTTTAGGGTTTTATGCGTTATGTTTCATTAATCGCGCGGGAAATATCTCGGTGGCGCCAACATTCGTGTGTGAATTTAAGTTCAGAAAACCCCTTTTTATTCTACTTATTTTACTACTTTGCCACTCCCACACCCCCTTTTGCTAGGTGCACTTCCCAAGATTCAACTGCCCATTCATCGACGTGATGGAAGGAACACTCCTTCCAGAGGCCTCTTCAGTTCAGAAAACATCAAGCCGTACCAGTATCAGTACCATTGCCACTACCAGGTAGAAGATATTTTAAATCTGCTCTATACTTGAATAATCGTTCCTTTTGGTTATTTACAGTTTTTATTCAAATCTTAAAACGTTAACTTATATTCGTGGAGTTACCCGTGTAATTCTTGATTTGGGTTCTGATATTGCAAAAACTTTCTGTGTGGAGATGTTTGCGATGGCAGTTTTCCATTTTATGCAAGACTGTGATGCCAGAACTAGGAAGAACATATCCCTGTGATTAGTTTGAGATGTCATTGAAGCGATTCAAGCTGAGATTTTTCGATTACCAAGTCTTTACCATTCAGTACATATTTGGTACTACTCAAGAGCAAGATCAACCAGTGATTGATAATAATAGAAATTGAGATGTAAATCTTCTTGGAGATAGTGGAGATACAGGGACTAATGAGCACGAGAGGAATGCTCTCAGACATTGAGATCTTACCGCATTTTTCAGGGGCATTAGTATATATCAGTACTGCTGGGGGAATATGTAATATTATTGCTCAACTACAGAATTCCATAAGCAGGTTATAGCATTCCTTTCTCATCTTCTTAGTTGCTCCCCAGGATATGATTGTGTGGGCTCGACTGTTACCCATTCTCCAACCCATCCAAGTCATTTGTAATCACAATCTGCTGCATAGTAAATATTAAATGGTGTAGCACAGAGATTAGAGTTTATTAGAACACTGATTTAACCGATGTGTGTACAGTCTGTTCTATTTACATCAGCTAGACCAGATGTTAACCATCAAGGCTTCGCGATGGGCGATTGGAGTGGAGGAGGTGTTTATAGATGATCATCTGGAAATATCAGTGTCACGTTTGGGCTTGGTTTGGGAAAAAGAAAGCTGCGCTAAGGTGATAATCGCTGCGCTTGTCTTAAGAAAAAGCATTTGGTAATAAATTAATAGCCTTAGTTAACTTATGGCCCACATTCTCTATGAATTTACCTAAGTAAAAACACTAGTTTCTTCCTCTCTTTGCAACAAACAGTTACTAGAACACTCCTCCATTTCATTTCCAAGACTAGGGGTTTTTCTAGGGTTTAAGCCACACCCTTCCAGCCAAAGTTGAGTTTGATATCTCCACTCTTATTTCTTATTCTTATAAACCAAATGCTTCGGTCTCACGGCGTCAAGCTTGTTTCATGGCTTTCTCGGCGCTCTCTTTCTTCTCTAGATGTTTCTACTTCCGTACGATTCTATTTTCGATTTTATCTCCTTTTTTTTCGCTTGTTGTGTGTTCTATTTGCCCCTGATTTTGCCTCTCCATCTTTCGAAATTGCAGAGTGTCTCAAACGAGAGCTGTAGGAGTTTCAGTGGTAGAAGTTGCAGAACTTTTGGCAATTGCAATTCAAGAATTGGTTCGGGTTTTTCTTTTCCTCTCTCTCTTTTCTTTCTTAATTTCCCCTTCTGTGTTCTATTCTCTTTACCACAGACGGTTTCTTGGTGGAATTGGGCTTCAAAGTAAGCACGCCAATTACTAGTCCTTGTGGTTTGTGCTTATTGTGCAGTTAAAAATAGAAGCTGGTTAATACTGGGGGCACTAAATGCCAATTTGGGCGCAGCGAGGTCGATTCATGGCACCGGTATTTACATATTTCTTCTTTCAGTGCTCATTCTGTTCTAATCCAACTTAAACCTGCTTCCCGACACTCTTTTTTTCTTTAATTTTTGTTCAACAATTTCTGTTTTTCTCAAAGATGAGGAGGCTGGCAGCCTGACACACACTTTGACCCTGCGTGCGCTCTATTTGATTTGCCATCTCCAGCTATTGACATTTTCTCACTCCCTTTTCCTCTTATTTTCCTCTCAATTTTGTGACAGCTAATTTGTCTAGAGATTATTATGATGTATTGGGTGTTAGCAAGAACGCAAGTCCATCTGATATTAAGAAAGCTTATTATGGGGTTGGTTTCATGCTCATCTTCTATTTTTTTTAATTTAACTTTTTCAGTTCCTTCGGTTCTGTTTTCTCATTTAGTATTTTCAGTTCCCTCAATTATGTGGATTGTTATTCTGCTTTCGTATTCTTTTTTAATAACTTTTGCGCGGGGTTGCAACTTTTTCTTTCAATTTATATTTTCATTTTCATCTATCCATTTCTGCTTTAATTTTACTCATATTCTCATTCCACAGCTGGCCAAGAAGCTGCATCCTGATATGAATAAAGATGATCCAGAAGCTGAAAAGAAGTTTCAAGAAGTTTCAAAGGCATATGAGGTGAACTGCGAAGACTGCAATCATTGCCAGCTCTGTTTCCCATTCTCTATTTATTTAATGCAATTTCTTCTTCTTTTGTTGTTGTAGGTGTTGAAAGATGAAGAGAAGCGTGCACAATATGATGAGGTTTAATGTGAATTTTAGTTTTTATACACCTTTTATTTTCATCAAAATATGCAGTTATGCAGCATATAATCCAACTGTATTAGGATAAGATGGACAGGACTTTAGAAAGTGTCTTTTCCTTGTTCTGTAGAAAGCGTAGCCATGAATATCTATCATTTGTCAGACATATACTATAAGGTTATCCATTAGATGTCAAATTAGATTTTATGTTTCAGACTGCTTTTACCTTCTCTTGTACTCATACTCTGGGCTTTTAATGACTTCATTTCCACTTTTGAAGCTCGGCCATGCTGCATTTGAAAACCAAAGTACATCTGGTTATGAGCGATCAGGATTCCATAATCCATTTGATCCTGATTTCTTCGGAGAAGATGTAATAACTTCCTCTTATTATTTTGTTTTCTTCTTGTTTTAACTATAAATTTATTTTAATTCGTTTCTTGTAATAAGTATGCATATGCTCACACTGTATCCAGCTTTACGTTCTTGAAGATAGTATTTAGGGCCTTATCATTGTATAAACTTCTGTTTCTATTGCGAGCTTTCTGACAAATATGCACTTCATTTTGTGATCAGCTTTAAATGTTAACCATAAGAGGGGAGGAATCGTGCTTGTTCTTTTTGACTTTGATGCTAGAAGTTTATCTTTGCTTATATTGTACTAATACTCTTTGCATGATGGATCTAGATATTTCAAAATATATTCAAACAAAGGCTTGGTGGTCAAGATGTGAAGGTGCTTATAACTGCTCTCTTTTGGTTGTATTGTGATTTGTGCTTTGAGGTTAATGTTAAGGTGTATTTACCTTTTTTCTTCTCTTGATGACATTTAGGCTGCCATTGAGATATCTTTCATGGAGGCTGTTCAAGGGTGCAACAAAACTATAACATTCCAAACTGATTTGCCTTGTGAAGCTTGTCGTATGTTGATATCTGTTATTATATTACTTCTTTCCATTCTAGCAAAGTTGGATATTATTTACGTATCTAATTATTTTCCTGATTCGTTACCAGGTGGTGAAGGAGCCCCTCCTGGAGTAAAACCTGAACTTTGTAAGTGCTCCAGAGGCACAGGAATGGTGAGTTTTAGTATATGAAACCTTTAGTGTGGAAAATAGTGATGCTTTCTCTTTGTGATATATCATTTCATTATATTTGCAGACGTTTATGCAAAATGGATTTTTAAGCATTCAACGCACTTGTACTCAATGTGGTGGAACTGGCCAAACTGTTTCGGTATGGCAAAAACCCTCGCCTTGTACTTTTATATTCATGTATATGGATTGACTATGACGTAATATTGAGATTGGATTCTCATAGAAAATGTAATTACCTACCCCTGTGTTTGAGTATTAAAGGATTTAAAGATGTTTTAACAACTCTGTCAGAAACTGCCTGCTTAAATATTTCTTTGAATCCAAGCCTTATTCAAGTTTCTTATTATAGATTGCTACTTGATGGATGCTTTTCTGTACTCAATCATCCTATAGGAGCTTTAGACCGATTATTTTTAAGATCTGTAGCGTGTTGAAACCCAGTCACTAATATTTAAGGTTATTTACATATTGTGCTTCTTTTGGCTATCATTTTATAAATATTTTCCTTTAGCTACTGGTTATTTACATATTGTGCTTCTTTTGGCTATCATTTTATAAATATGTTCCTTTAGCTTCTAATTGAATGGTTTGGCAGAGTTTTTGTAGGTCATGTAATGGAGATAAAGTTGTAAGAGGAACAAAGACAATTAAGTTGGACATAATGTCAGGTTAGTCTTGTAGTAGTCAAGCATCGTACTTCTCTCTGTACTTTTTTTGAATACAAATAAGCTGATTTTTGAGTGATATTTCCTGACTTAGAAAAGCAACTAATTAAACTGACTCAAGATTTAATTACCAAGTAAGAAAAAATTCTTCATCTTCTATTATGATTTTGTTCTTTTATGATATCTTATTTTATTGTAGAGTTTTTGATGAATAATTTTGAAAATAGATGCTAACTCATGGTAAATGATTTGGATTTGTTTTAACCTTAGGCACTTTAAGATCTTCGAGGAAGACATAAAGAAAGGGATTTCTGCTG
>JAOSBP010000004.1:78974-94396 GCA_027563825.1 Erythroxylum mucronatum
AATCTATCTTAAATTTCGTACTTATAAAAAGAAGAGCAAATTGCTAGTTGAAAATGGAAAGATCAATCAATAAATAGCGAGAACAGGGCAATGTGTTGGAACACACCTCCTGCCTGTTGGCAGTAGAAGCATGCTGTACACCAAAGGCCACAAACCCATTATGTACCATAAAGAAATAAGAACTTGATTCATCCTAAAGCCATCTTCTCCGTTCAAATTAAGCAGTTTCTTCAAGAAATACGTGTCCCTTGACTGCAACAAAAAAGAAAAAGAAGAAGAAGTTTGTAATTTATCATGTTATAACAAACGGTAACAGAGAAAATAACACCTGGAAAACCAGAAGGCATGAATTGTTCACAAGTCCACGGAACAACAAGCATACCACACTTTGAATGTTACAAGTTATCCTCTTCCGATTTTGTACAGAAGAAGATAAGATTGTCACTAATGTAACAACCGAGTTCACATTCAAAGAAATCTCCCAACGAGAGAGCACCAAAGGCATACAGCGATCCATGAGTCACTTACTAACACATGAGGTTATATTACAAAAAGTGATCTTTCCTCTATGAACTAGTTATGTCTTTCAGTTGATTCGCAATCCCCGTTGTACAGCTTTACAAGGCCCAAGCAGGTGAGGAAAGGATGAATCCAGCTAGCTTAACAGCCGAACACCGGCAGGATGAATTGTCAAAAAGCACTTAATAGAACTAGTTTCAGATACAAGCCAACAAAGCTAGAGTAGCCAATAAAACCCATCAAACTCAAACGAAAAGGTAGCGAGAGAGTGGAGAATATCCAAGTACCGGAGTCTGGTCGGGAGTAAGGAAGAAAACATAATAAATGACAGCACCCCAGAATACAAAAAGCAAAATGGAGGTTGTCCAGTCTCTTTCCTCTTGTTGGGTACCCTCACCCTCCAAGACTTCATCTTCGTCAGAATTCTCAGAGTTCATAACACTGTGGCATATTAAAGGACCTCCTTTGTTGTGAAATGGGAACCTATTGGTCACAGCGCTGCAGGATTTCTGGGGAAGTAAAGGTAAGAACTTTATACTACGTGTCTGAGTCTGGAATGGAAATTTGGGTCTTAGCTTGATGAGAGCAACATTAGTAAAGTTGCAAGAGATGAGGTTGCAGTTGGCTAACATCTTTTACTACCACAGATTTTCTTGGAGATCCTCTACGATTTTTCAAGAACACAACACTTCCTGCTATTACGAGGTTTCGAGAAGTGGAATAAATAGCATTTAGACGGTGCCGTTTCCATTTAGACGGGAATCATTTTTTGCAACGCTAGAAACGATCGAACTCCATTCAAAGATAGATCAGTTTGTCGCTTGCCCATGTTGAGTGTTGAGAAAAACAAGATGAGGTCTCTGCGCTTCTCTCTCTATGTGCAGCTTAGCTAAAGGTTACTGTTCAATTGGTTAGTTTTAATTTTTGTGTCATAATTATATAATTATATTTTTTATTTTATATAATATGTATATGAGATTGATAGAATCAACAGCATCCACAGTGGAAGCAACCCAGGATCAGAAATATTTATACCGGCAAACCATTCATAAGAATCGAAACAAGACAAACATGTTGAAGAAACTTCTTTCCGCAAATCTTTTTATCCTTACAGTCTTCTATCGTGTAACCTTAATTGTTTCTGCAAAACCCTTGTTTCTGGGTGGGCAGAAAGAATATATAGCATGTTTTGTAGAGAGTTTCTAAGAGAGTTGATGTTTTCTCTCTAAGTTTTCTAAAAGATGCATCCTCTCGTCGACAGGAAGAAAGACACACATATATATAGAGAACTCTCTCCTTTCCGCATGAAAAATAACCGCTAAGATTACACTATTTATCAATCATGCAGTTTGTAATTCAAATTAACGCTCCTTAGAGAATAAGTTCTCTAGACTAGTCTAATGTAAGAATTCTATTTAGAATATAACTTGGATATCTACAAAAAAAATCTTACTGTGATGATTATATTAAATTAAGATCTCTAAAGTATTTCATATAAGGATTATTATATTTTGACACCATTAATTATCTATCCTAATTAGAAATAACTTAACTATTAGATATAATATGAAATACATAGAGTTAGTTAAGTGATCAATATAGACTTCATTATTTTAAAAGTGATTAGGAAGAATATTTGATTGCTTTTGTTTATTATTGATCCATAAAATCCTTAAAGAAGGTAGAAGACATTTTTTAAAATAGTTTACAATTTTCATTTATTAAATTAATTACTAATGGTGGAAAATTATATGGTGGACTCAAAGAGAATCAATATTAATTTCATGTTGTATATCTAATCAAAATATTGTATGATAGAAAGATTAAATTATACAAAAAAATTATGCATGGAAAGGTTATTCAAAATCATTTTGATATTCATAATATTTGAGTGGTTATGAAACGATTCTAGATGACAATCTTAGTCTATGGGTATAAATTATTTAATTAAAAAATTAAAGATAAACTAAAGGGGTTTAATTGGTCCTGAATATGATTTAGGGTTAATAATTTATATTCATTACTAACATATTTATAAATTTAATAGATCACACAAAAAGAATAGTTAAAGAGAGAAAATGTAATTTAATCAAGTTGAACTTAATTATAAAGTTTGAGAACTTTGGGATTAAATATAAAATATTTAATAAATAAGGATCAATATAAGATATTGAAAGTTTGAATTAGTAGAAACTTCAATTAACGTTTAATTGAAATTAGAATTTTATTTTAATTAAATTACTAAAAGGTTTAAACTCTATTATAAATGTCAAATTTTAAAGGAAATAACATCTCTTGTTTTCCCTCTCTGTACTATTTATATAGTTCCCTTAATATGTTCTTGTGGAACCATTAAAGGTCAAACACGTGTACAACTATGATAATTATAATAAACCAATTTTAGAAGTGATTCAAGGGAAACGACAAGAAAGTGATCAAGCTATACAATAAAGTACGAATTTATGATTTGTGTCTTATTATGTTAGTGTATTAATGATATCATAAAATTTAAAGTGACATTGACTTTTAAAAAATCAAATAAAAAATTTTGTTATTATTCTATTGCATTTATGATCACATCTCGAACTAATTGGCTAACAATGGTTTTAGAATTGTTATGATCAAATCAAAATTTTGGAATTAAAATTACAAACTCTAAATTTCTAAAATTAAATTAGGTTTAGGTATATCTAAAAAATTTAGATTAAGAATTCTAAAACCCTACATTTAATTTCAAATCGAATAAGATTGAAAAACATGAATTGTTCTAGTGTCAAACAATGATTCTTCGAACATGTCTTAAGGTGACCTAACCACTATATGATCAACTTGGATTTGACCAATATGAAAAAATTCAGATTAACATGTTGCCACCTTTGTTCCTCCTTGCTAGAAATTGGGTTTTTGTTGTGAAACATAGCATTGGATACATATATTCTTCCTCCATTATCACTAGTGATTTGGTAGCTTAAGAAGATGAACATAGATAGTGGGACAAGAAATAGCTTGCAACAATGATCGTGGCACAAGCAGGGTGATGAATGTCAATGTTTGTGGTTTCTCTTGACATTCTGGTGGTTTGTGAAAATCTGCTTTGTAACTTCATTACCGATTTTAAGGAGGCATGTATTTGAAAACTGAGGAGAGATTATACGCTGATGGCAGTGAAATGTTGTGTTTTTAGGTTCTCTCCTCATGGCTGCTCTATTTATTTTATTATGGATCAAAGACAGTGATGGAGCCAAGAATTTAAAATAAGAGGGCCCAAATATTTAAGATTTTAAATATTGGGGGACCCAGTGTATCACTAAGCTTTAAATAACTCTATCCTTGTATATATATATTAATTAATTAAAAATCAAAATATTTAATTTTTATAAATTTTGGATGGCCAGTGCACCACTGAACCCCAGCTAGCTTCATCTATGATCAAAGATGACATATTGTGGCTTGGATAAGTGACTTGAGGAGACAATAGTAGCAACAAGTGGATATAGGCAGAGGAAAAATAACTTTAAAATGAGTTCTTTCACTAGATTTGTTTCTTCCTTCTCTCTAATTTTTTCTGGCTATTATCTTCTTCCTTCCTTACCTTTCTTTGTTTTCCAACTTGATGTCTTCCTTTCGACTGCTCTTTCTCTTCTTGCAAACTTCGCTCAAACTTGCTTAGCTCCCCATACTCCAACTCATTCTTCATCAACCACTCGACTGCTTTGTTTAGCTTCTCAACTTGTGGATCCCTAGAAGGAATTTTTAGTAGCTTTCTTAGTCCTTTCCTGTCTAAGTTATCTTTCTTGTTTAAGTTAACAACTTTTTATCTTTCCACTCTGTCTTTCCTAAACCGTTACTATTACTAGTAAACCTTTTGACAATGTTTTCCACTAACTAGATTGATTTCCCACCTTTACCCATCGTCATTCACTAGACCAATCCTCCACACCCATTAAGTTTCTATCTACCTCCCTTGAAAAATCAAACTTTTATTCCTAGCAAAACCTCCCACTCTCTCTACCCAAGGACCCTAGTCCTCTAAACCAAATTTAATCTCTTCCACATTCTTCCTCCCTACCTTCTGCTACTCAGACTACTATGTCCACTTCACTAGAAAACACTTCAACTCATCCTATAACCACTTCTTCCATACCAAACCAAAAAAGTTGGAAACAAGTGATTAGTGACCAGCCTAAACTTAGCTTGCATTATTTTCCTCTTAAAGAATTAGAAGGAAGGACTATAATAATGTTAGACATTAATAGTTAAAGGAAGGAGCCCATTTTTAGGAAAACATTACAGTAGCTTTCTTTGTGGACCATAAGCTAGCTTTCCCCTTAATCTAGTGATGGGCACAAAATCAATGTAACATCCCACTACCATAAGGTACATACCATAACATCCTAAGAACATTCTAGTACATAACATATAATAATGGGATGTTAGAGCAGTAACTACAATCCCTTAATCATGGCATCATCATAGATACATAAATGTCACCATATTTTAAAATTGAATCCTCATTTCATTTCATAAAAACCATATATATACATTGTAGCTTTTCAATAACTTCCAAACATTTACAATGATTCAAACCTAATACAAAACATAATACATGAAAGAGGAATTAATCAAAAAGTCTAACTAAATCCTTCAGTCTCAGCTGACCGACCTTTGAGCAATTTCTTACCAAAAGTACAAGAATTATGCTTCTTGTAGAGTCTCTCTGTCGCTAATGTCCTATATTATTCCTGAAATATCAACGTTACAATTTTGATGAGTTTTGCGAACTCAGTGATGTAACCATCCTCAATGGTTCTCTCAAATCATATCGTATATCAACATATGTAAACACATAATTCACATCTTTTCCTTTAGCATATAGCATCACATATCCCATTTTTATTCAAAGACATGACCACATTATATTTCAGTCACTCAAACACATGTATGAAGTGTATATGTAAATGCTTGTGAGACTCACTTTTAATTTTTACGTTGTTGTTAGCTCAACTCATATAATTTTAGCCAAACTTATGTTGGAGCTTTAAAAATCAACTTAATTTGTGTTATTATTATTTTCATTCATTGAATAAGACCTTATGTATTATGTATTTGAGCATATCATATAAAACAAAGGCAAGTCTGGAATGAAATAACTTGCTCAACTATTTCATAATGCTCATGTATATACACATGTTTTTTGGGAAAAAAGAAGAAGAAGCAAATCTTTATTTTCCTAAACTAGGACTGTTATAATTGGTTATAGGCAGATTTTATAGTTAACTTCAATCTACAATTATAATAAAAAATATATAGTTAACTACAATCTACAATTATAATAAAAAATATATTGCCAAACTATAGAAGATCATAATCTTTTTTAGTATGTGATTTCATAGTTAACTTTTCCAAACCCCCTTCAAGTTGCTGAATAGATGTCTGTGATTCCTGTTATACCAATTAATGGTAAGAACCAAGGTTTTGTTATTGCCTTGGTTCTTGTCTTGAAGGTAAATGAGTGAGTTTATCCATCCATCTTCAATTTATCATTTTATGAAACATTTGTTGATCATTACATGCTCTTAACGATCATGTCATATTGAATTGTTAATAATCATTATAGCTAAGTTATCATTGTATAATATTGTTGAAAAAATTAGAGTTTTTTTTTAGAATTCTAAATTTTGGGAAGTTTGTCAGAAGTTTCTTAAATTACATGGGAGGTATATGTCTTTTACCTCTCTAACTAATATGTGTTATTCTGTATCAAACATAAATTAATTTATTTTAACTATAAATTCATGATAAATGGTGTATATAGATTGTTGGACATTATAAATATTTCAAATAGTGTATAGTAATATAAAATTAGTATGCGAGTAAGTCTATTACCAGGCCTTAGACCAATATATGAGTTTAAATCAAGCCCTTAATGAAAACTTTTCACTAGTTTTAAGTCAAGCTTGGCTCAATTATTGAACAATCTTTCAAAATATATTTGGATTTGACTCGTTTACAAAATGATCCCAGTCTTGTTGAATCTGAAATGAGCTGAGCTCATGATCCCTTATTGAACGTCATGGCTCATTTGCAAACTGTCCATTATCAACTACTTCAAGACAAGTTGTGATGGTTAGTGAAGTTCTAACTGCTATAATGATTACCTAGTTCCAAACAACTCATAGGAGAGAAGCTCGTAGTGCGTGGTATCTTTTGAGGTGTATAAGCTGCATGTTTTCTAAAGAAATGATTGTTCTAAATCTTTAAATGTTAGACAGCCATATTCCTAATCGACTTAGTAAGTTACCAAATTTTAGTTCTTTTCACATGAAGAGGTTTGTTTTTTGAAGGAAAACTTAATTTATTTGACTATGTATAGAAACAACCGATTCATCAGATTCTAGTGTACTGAATTGTTGAAATTCATGATCTATCAGAAGTTGATTATAATTTGCTGACATATCAGCAAAGAGTAATGTACGAGCAAGGCTTAAAATTTTAACTTGTCTCCTATTGGAACCGAATTGTTCTTTGAAATTCTTGTTTCAGAATCCTGTTTATATTAACATTGAATATTACTTTTGTTCCTAGATCAGATTTTGTTACGGTTTTTACCTTTCGAGCTTCTGGTTATATAGGAGTAGATGACGGGGAAACTATAAAAGTGGCAAGATGTGGTGGAGCAGATCCAGACAGAAATCAAAATGGTGATCTCTTTGTCACCATTAAGGTAATCCAAATTTCTTCGTATTGTGTATGTTATCAATGGACATGCTTAGTCATTTGGTTAATACCTTTAGCCGGCACTGAAAATAAGTTGCTTGAAAAGTGCCAAGGATGCAATTCTTTGAGGCTAAAAATGATTCTAAATGTTGGCATGTTGGGAAAAAATCAAGGTTATTTCCTTGACAGCTTTAGTGGCAGGGTTATGGCTTTTAGGGTGTATGTTTTAATAACTTCTTTTTTGCTTGCCTTTTCTTTCATGTGTATGGACAACTGATTTGTCACACATCATTACACTATAGAACTGGGTGTTGCTTTCATCACATTTCCAATGTTTATTTTTATGAGGATCACCAAAATAGCCTTCTTTTTTAGGTGCGAGAGGATCCGGTATTCCAACGAGAAGGCTCTAACATCCATGTAGATGTTGTTCTTAGTATCACTTAGCTAAGCCAACTCATGGGAAGAATATTTTAGAATTTCAATGCAGATTAATCCTACTCAATTTGTTTGGTTGGGTGCTGTAAGTCCTCAACTATTTAGAATAAGCTAGAGTTTCTTTTTCCTCTCTTTTCTTACTTTTTAGGTTTCCTCATTTACGTTGACTCTCACTTTAAACTATGCTACTTTCATAATTATCTATGTGGCACATTTATTTTACATTTAAAGTTGCATTATGTGTATATTTTGCAGGCAATTTTGGGTGGAACCATTCAGGTCCCAACCCTCACAGGAGATGTTGTACTAAAGGTTTGTAGAGCTCCTGTTGGACAATTTATTATTCAAGTAATTATCAAGTAAGTGTAAGTAATATATTTTCAGGTCCGCCCTGGCACCCAACCAGGTCAGAAGGTGGTTTTAAAGAAGAAAGGTGAGAACATGATTACTTGGAATTCTATACAGTAATCTCTAATTTGAATGGGTCTTTTAAGGGGTGTATTGCACTTGGGTGATAGGAATCAAAATGTCATTTTCTTGCAGATTATGATGCACGCATTAAGGTTCTATTCATGTGCTTGTTTATTTGTGTTGTACTTTGTTATATTCATGCTACATAACAAATACTAGATTAGTGTTTGACGGCGTGTACTTGAAGTTATCTTTTTAACCTGATAGACAAAATGTCTGCGACTCTTTCTTTTGAGATTTACATTAGTTGGCAGACTTCTTCTTCTTGTCATTCCTGTGCTTAGTAGCACATACATATTTGAAGATATTAACTGTGTTGATATCTTGGCTTCTTGAACCTTATTCATACAATTTTTGCTCATCTTTTTCTTCCTCATATAAGGTTACCTTCCTATGAGTTGGTTCTTTCTGTTCTTTTTTTGTAGGTATCAAAGCAAGAGGGTCGTATGCATTTGGTGATCAATTTGTGCACTTCAACATAAGCATACCAATGTATGGCTACTTATCTCAATTTAAATGTGTCTTAATACTTGCACATTCACGCCCTTATGTACACTTGATGCTCTAGGCAAGTCATTGGCACAAGGTTGTACTCGAAGCAAGCAATTAGTTAGGCAACCGTTCATCTTATTCTTCAATAGTTTCCCCCTTTTTGGCCATGATAGTTTGACGTTTTGTGGGGTGTGGGGAATTACTTACTTTGCCTAAGAAACCATATTTGATGACTTAAACTGCAGAAATTTGACTCCAAGACAACGAGAATTGATTGAAGAGTTTGCCAAAGAGGAACGAGGTGAATATGACAAACGCGCTGCTGGAGCATCCGGATAAAAGGTCCAATGTAGATCCAGCATTTTTTATTTATTATTTTTCTTATTCAGCATGATGGTTTAGGAATTGGAAAAAGGTCAAATTTTGTACGGGCAATATTGAAAGACTCGTAAATGATTTATTAGGGAGTACTTCTGCTGTTATTTTAACAAATGTATTACGGTGGCATTTGTTGTAGATAATTTGAGGTTATAGTTGGAAGACTACTCCAAGCACTAACCTTACTATTTTTATATGGCTTAATTGATGTAAGCTATCTTATTCTATTATGCCATCAGCTTTCGTAGCATACATGGTTGTTAGTATTAGCCGTCGATGATGTTTGAGAGCACTAAACGTACTTTTGTTTGAAGGTATGAATTAGCACTGTACATACAAGTCTTGAAAGATTCATATACGATGGATATCTAAGCGACTAAAATTTAGGCTAGTCTGCAACTTGGGGATATTCAAGACGTTTGGTTGGAATTGTTGAACATGAGATACGTTAGGGCTTGAATTCGGGGCCCAACTTGTGATGTGGATTTGGGCCTTACTGGAGTCCTAAGCTCAACCTAATGTAATAGCTGAGGTTAAGGACAAACCTTAGATATCAGTTTCGGCCTAGTTGGGATCCAAGTCTTCATGGGCTTGAATTTGGGATTTACTTCTGGGTGGAACAGCTGTAAGGAAAGGCCAAATTGGATCTAAATACGGACCCAACAATGGGCTCATATTAGGCCTGAACCTGGCATTTACTTCTGGGCGGAAGCAATGTCAAGGAAAGCTTGGGCTAGTAGACCAAGACTGGCTGCATATGGAAGTCAATAATGGGCCCATAATAGGCCTGGACCTGGGATTACTTCTGGGCCGAAGCAACTCTAAGGAAAGCTTTGGGCTAAAAGAGGAAGAGGGGCTGTATATGGACCCCAATAGCAGGCCCATATTAAGTTTCAACCTTTGATTACTTCTGGGCTGAAACAACTTCGAGGAAATCTTTGTGACCATAATAAAGGGCCCATAATAGGCCTGAACCTGGGATTACAGCTGTGCGCCTGTGCCGCAGCAAGGCGGGCTATATATGGCCCACAACAACGGGATATTAGACCTAAACTAAACATCTGGAATTGAATACCGATTAATATTTATAATATTAGCATCGAAAATAGAGAAGAAATAAAGTAATACATCCATGAGCATGATTGTGGCTCAAGGTCTACACATGCGGCCAAGCTAAAACCCTTTGCTTATTTCTAAAATCCTAATTATTCCCAATAAATACTTGGGGGTATAGGATATCACTCGATGCCTTAAATTCTGATGTAAGTTACCGACAAAACATATACATTTATCACAAGCAAATAGTGAAGGAAAAGGAAAATCAATATTATTTATCCTTGGATTTCTGTTTCTTGGCATCCTTTACCTAATCCAACAGGGGCTTGATCTTTCCCTGACAGTTCTTCGTTTTTGGTATCTAGTGTAACATCTCCTTCACTCCATTTGCTTTATCAACTACTAGTCTAATTTATAGATATTAGACTAGTACTTGATCACATGAAGAAAACAACACATGTTAAAGCTACAGCAAATGAGTGATGATTACCTACAACAGTTAGCAACTTCTCGATGCATTGGACCAGCACCTGTTACATATTACATCATTAAATGCCAAACTGAAGATTTTACCACGAACCAATATCATCAATACTTGTTGAAGAATTGAAAACGTCTCAGGCAATATGTAATGTGTAGGCTTCACTAAGCTTACCCTTGAGAAAAAGCCATAGGATTTACTAATTAGTTATATTGGAATTTCACAAGACAATAAACAATACAGTTCCCTGTTATCACATTTTACAAATTTAGAGTTCCATGCTTACTCGTCAAACAGAAGTATGTCCATCTGCTGAAAAAATTCTTCCAACAAATGAAAGTTTCTAAGCCGATAGCCTCATGTTAAGTGAAACTTCATTAGAAACAAACTTCAACTTTTCAAGAGGAAGACAACATCTAGCCCTTTTAAAGCTGAATTTATGCCAAATGATACTGTACAGTCATGTCACAGTTTTGGATGAGTCAACGAAATACAGTGCATACCTCCTCCAATATCCTTCGCTTCTGAACATTAACTGAGTGTTTCACGAGAGGCTGGAGATGCAAAACATCTAACACCTGGAATGGTGCAGCAGAACTAAGATCATATTTGCAAGCTGCAATTGTAATGCCCACCTATTAACAGAGTCATATAAAGGTTCATTATCTATCATTCAGGAGCTCAGGCTCAACCGCGTTAATTGACCTATAGAAATTTTCTCGGGGTCCAATAGGAAGTTGAAATTACCTTTCGGCAAAGATTACGTATAATTGAAACTTTCGTCACCAATAACCTCGCTTTGTAAGGCAACTCAAACTGCAAGGACACAAGTTAGTGCCACTTTCAGGTTAGTACTAGAATATGTCTAATACACATGAATGAATCAATATGCATATTGAGATACATCATATATATTAACTTGAACACAAAACAGGCAGATAAAAAGAGAGAAGAACAAAATATGGTTGCCAATAAATACTGATGTCTATATTATGGTGGGAGAATCCCATGGATTATGCTGGCACCAAGATGATTGTCACATATATAAGATTGTTCTCACAGATTAGTATCAAAAGACAAATATAATCATCAAAAACACAAACACAACTACACCTTTCTCTGTAGAAGAAAAAGAAAACATAAAAAAGATACGAGGCAAATAAAACTCAAGATAGCAAACGGTGGATCTACAAAAGCTAAACAGAAATGATAACTGATACTTGAACTTTGCAAACTCTTGAATATCAAACCATCGAGAATCTGAGCTAATATTCATGCAGGAGGATTGATTCTTTCTTGCATATACTGCTTTCCACCTCAAATGGGTACTCAAGGATTTCCCTGAAGGATGATGCCCAGCATGATCCTGCAAAAATTTCTAGAGTACATCAGAACATTGACGATTGAACTGTTGTATTTTATAGAGCTGAATCATAATAAGTGAATAAAAGAGAAGAAAAAGCAAAGGTTTTGTCGTAGAACACCGTTATATTATTGAACAGAAACATGTCAATTTATACAATATTTTTCTAACTAAAATTTAAAAATCAAATAACATCTAATCTAAACCAGCATCAAATAAAATCTAATTTATTTGATAGCTATCAAATCAATATTTTTAAACTGATTCCTAAAATCAAGAATCTGCAAACCTAAGGGATTTTCCAACATGAACAATAATGTAGCTGGAAATTTTTCCTTTACTGGCTATAGATGATCAGTTACAATATATCACTTAAAATGTTACTCAAATAATTGATGATTGAACAATAGCTGAAATTTTTTCTTTTACTGGCGATAGATGATCAGTTACAACATATCACTTAAAATGTTGCTCAAATAAACTTAAAACTGCAAACCAATATATGGGGCTAAATTGAATCATGGCAGTGCAAATATCTCTTGCCATACTTTTTTATGACTCCGTGATACAACTTTCAGACCTACAGCTCGACAGCTTCCAAAGGAACAGTTTAGAAAATGTGAGATAGCTGGACCAAGATCATAATCCTCTGTATCCCACGGAACATCCAGCAATTGAAAAGGATATATAAAAAAAGGTGCAAGCTACAAATAACAAGAGGTCCAGATCCAATCCTTAACCTGGGGTCAGAAAATAATGATGTCAAATGTAGAAAGTTTACAACAGGATAGAAAGAAGGTGAAACAATAATAATCACCTTGAGAATGTGTTTAGCAGGTCTGACCTTGATCTCATTAGTTAAAAGATCCCACAAACAAGGTAAGTGCTTTGTTCTGTCAGCAACCTGAAAAGAACACGTGTTATTGTATTTTAAGAATAAAATGTAGAAGATAGGGACTGCTGATGACCATCACTTAACAACCTAACAGGAGTCACCCCTAAGTGAACTATCGTTACCTAAGCAAAGAGTTCATACCAGTCAGAAAGAAAATCTGAATTATTGAAGATAGCATTGAAAGGATAGAAATTGCTTACTTTTCCAATATAACGAACATTGATTCTGCGAGAATGTAGTGCTTCTGTAAGTGTCTGTCCATCCATTGGAGACGCTTCAGGGTGATAACATCTTTGATGAAATTTGGAAGAACCGTATTTGCAAAATGGAGCCGTGTCCGTGTGTCGGACACGTGTCCGTGTCGGATACTCACTGACACACGGTGGACACCGCTCGGACACGTCTGGAGACCGCTCGGACATTGCTTAATGGAATATATACTCCATAGAATATATGCTCCATATTTTTTGAGAGGGGCTTATAAAGTATCAAATATGTATGAATTATTAAAATGTTGGAAGTCTTGAAATACATGGATCAATATATATCACATTATGAATTCTGAATTTTTTTCTTAATTTTAAAATTTATAATATATATATATATATATATATGTCGTGTCCGTGTCCACCAAATTTTAGAAGTTGCTGTGTCCCCGTGTCCGTGTCCATGTCCGTGTATTGTCGCATGTCCGTGTCCGTGTCTGTGTTTCTTAGGAACTAACTTTTCTCAAATTTTCTTCATCTGCTTCTACTACTGAACCTCTTTAGATCCTTTTTTTTTTTAATCTTCATGTCATATTAGCATGTGAGTCTACCAGAAACAGCCTCTCTACTAAGTAGGAGTAAGATTACGTACTATCAGACCTCCCCAGATTCTGCGTTAGTGTAAGATTTTAACTAGGTATTGATGATGATGATGATTAAAGAATAATAAAATAAGAAATGCAGTGTGCTGTATCATTAACCAAAAAGAGAGTACAAGATAAAGAACAAAAGAAGGTTAAGAGTTCACCTCTGAACTTACAGCCAACTTAAACTCAGTAAATACGTAAGGTTGAAAAGTATCTCATCATACGTTTCAGAACTTTCAAAAGGAATGCAAGTACATTTTTCAGCAGCTTCAACATTCCCCATGCATGGTTTCCTCCTGTACTCAAAACACTGAGGCAGTTACTTCAATGGTTTTCAACTACAATAGGCAGAAATGTTTTCACAACTTGTGCTAATTAATCTCTACAATTTTCAGTTTAAGCATGCAGCCTAAAATTCTTGTTTCTTTTTCTTCGTGGGATTTTGTTAGACCTCCTGTGTTGCATACCTACAGTAGGAAAGGCAAAAAAGAGCTGAGAGCTGATGGGAATAGACCCTAGGAAGGAAGAGGTTTCCAGTTGTTAGAGCTGATGGGAATAAACCTTAGGAAAGGGTGAGGTGGCCAGTTAGTTACAAGATGTCAGAAGGAATCATTCTAGAATATTACCACATAGATAATATATAAGGAAAAAGACCAGGGAGAGAGGGTAAGGGAGAACACTGTTATTTTCTATAAAGCAGTCACTGTGAATGCTGCTGGCAAACACAACCCCTGTACTGGATTTTGTTTTTAATCCATTTCCTTTTTCCTTTCTGTCATCTCACTTTCTGTGCCTATTTACTCTCTTTAAACTCTCTATAATCAGTTGTTACCAGGTGTTGTAACAGAGACATGAATGATATACTCTCTTTTTATAATAAAATCAATCTTTATAATTTTTACAAATCAGTTAATAAAGGCTGTTCATAATTACATATACAAGAAATTTCATATAATGCTCTGCCAAGGAGAATGGAAAAAGATGTCAGAATAACCAAAATTTAGGTCCCACATACATATGAAAGCACTCTGGATCAGATGGGTTTTACAGGAGGGATGCATCTGTTGATGACTCCAATAGCTCCACCAATTGCAGCATCAACAAAGTCAGTAAGTCACTTTGTAAAGAGCCCTGTCTCGCAAGATCTTGCAATGAAAATCATCCTAACAAAGTAAAATGGGAACCAATAGCAGATATCACAAATCAAACAAATCCTAACCACCAGTCATGGAGCTTAACTCCTAAAAACTACATGCACATATCAATATCTCCTTCCAGAATAGTTGTATAGGCAAACTCTCGAGTCTCGACACAATCGAATAGTAGATATAACAAATCAAACAAATCTTAACCACCAGATAATGGGCAATGTACCTTTCCTGAGGAGTTGTATGTGGAAACTCTCATTGATAATCCCTACTTTATTGACTGCAACTGATTTTTTTTGTACCCTTCGCTTCGACTCTACAGGATCAAACCAAACCTATAGGGCTTAAGGAATGACAGAAGGGATTTAATCTCAGAATATGGATATAGAGTCCAATCACTAGGAGTATTCACTAACATGATCGTTGAAATGATACTTGATACAACAGAAGCTCTCAATATAAGAGAAGTACAGGGTGTGAATTCTATTTCCAAATTGGAATCTTTAAACTTAATAGAACTAGAAATGACCCTGGATATCTTTAGTTTCATTTCTGTAACAAAATTTTCATTGATGATGTTTGGACAGCATCAACAATTTGGTGCATACTAG
>JAOSBP010000004.1:94496-109010 GCA_027563825.1 Erythroxylum mucronatum
CTAGCTCATACAGGGTGGATACTAGGGCTTGGAGGGTAGGACAGGGTTGCAGCATCACACTTGAGACTTGAAACCTGAAGATAAAGATATGAAGATGGAAAGAGAAGAAAACCATACTAGAATCGATAAAAGATCTTGTTATTACAACTGAGCAGTTTCAGAGATAATATAGAGCACAAATAAAAAATCAAACAAATCAATCTGGGATTAAATGCAACTGGAAAGAGAAAAGATGTAAGTGAAAAAAAAGAATTAAAAAAGAGCAGTGCTCCTCACAGCTATGACAGCTAAGTAGAATGTTCATAGAGCACTTTGTGAATCTAAAACTTACCTGGAGTGGAACATACCCCTAACCATGAATTTGGTGGGAGAAGAGATTCAACATTTACAAAAGGATGTGCAGAAGGGTTTTTCTCCAGAATGTCACAAAAAGCTTCAAATTAGAAAATAGAAGAATCATTTCAGTATAGATTAAATAAACACAATGCAACAGCCTGATAACCAAGATAACAGAATTCTTGTCACTTTCCTTTACCTTTTCTGAACTTTGAGCTAATTTTATGCAAAATCCCGATAAGTGTGGTGCCTTCAGAAGTAGCTTTACTTGATCTAAGTTCAAGGACATCTCCTGTGCAGGAATTGGCATAGAACATTTTTGTTGTTCCAATAATACAATATTGATTGTCCGCCAATGTTGCTATATCCAAACAAATCAGATCCCCAAAAAGTCTAAAGAAACCGGGGAAATGAATAAGAAAGATAGAATTGTTGTCTTACTAACTTCCATTCTACAACAAAGTGTAACAGGTTATTTCAAGATAGGTAAAAAGAGGCACAAAATGCAGACCTTCTGCACCTCGGGGGAGGATTAAAGGATGAAAATTCAATGCTCTCCACACACTGAGTCTTTTTGAATGACATGACAGCAATCTACCCCGAGACATCCTCCATGAATCCTAAATCATCAGGCTCGGGAACCTCAGTTCTCACAGTATCTGGGTCCAAATTTCTAATATGAACTTCCATAACCACAAGTGATAGGACATGCTGCTCAAAAACATATCAAACAATGCATTGGACAAGTCACCCGAACCTGGGGCTTTGTTCTGTGCAGTTTCATACTCTAGGGCGAGAGAAGTTGATAATGAAGTGCTGAAAGTGAAAGCAATTCTCTTACTCGGTGAACTTGTGCATTTATTGATCTATCATCATAGGGTACTGCAAAATGGTCACCATGTTAGAGTCCACATTCACTCCCTGCTACTAGAAAAAATTAAGTTAGACGAATATACCAGCAATCATCTCCAAGGAACAACCCCCAGTTGTAATATCAGCTACTTCAGAAATCTCATTATAATCTTCCAGGTGATGAGTAGAACCATCTTTCGTATGCAGTAACAAGTCATAGCATGTGAAGAAACAGGTCTCCGGGGTGTCAAGAAGAAATTGTCTTATGTCCATGATGGAATCTCCAGTGTTCAACTGGATTTGTAAATGAAAGTGTCAACTTATTGTGTTAAAAGGAAAGAACAGAAATATAACTAAATGTCAGAATACACAAGGGACTTTATTCCTATAAGAAAATTAGCAGCTCTAGTTAAGAATTAGAGTACAAGATATGAGACTTGATATCCATAGAACAGATACTTATATAACACAATGACAAAGTAAAATTCCAGGCATTGTTAAGTACTTTCGGCCACATAATACTTACCAAACAACAAAAGCAAAGTTTCATGGTCAACTTAGCACACTTGTAGTTCAAACTTCTAATCATGTTGAATCTGGAACGCTATTTGTGTCAGCTCTCCTGTTCTCGGAAGTAGAGATATCTTTCACAGCAGCAGTGGATGATACCTCCGAGTGGAGGGCATTGATTGATCCCCTCCGGTTCCTCCTTTTGCTGATTTTCCCGCCATTTTGACCACCTATAGCAAAGGTAAAAGGTTCTAAGGGATTATGGATAGTTGAATTTGGGTTGGAAACTTGAGGGAGATTCAAGTCATGTTATTACTAAGAAAGAACAAAGATGAATCCATGCACCAAGTTACAGCAGAAACTAAAAGAGAAGGAACGATGATACCCAAGTAACTAATTACAGCACCAAATATCCATAAAAGTAGAATCAGAACGAAATTCCTATAACTCGCCAACATGTTTGTTAAGAAAGATTGAGGAATGGAACAAACAAGGCACGTCCCAGTGGAAATTAACCTCTGTATTTGCACCATTAGTTAACAAACAAGCATTTCACAGACCAACAAAAATAAGAAAAAGAGAAGAATATCTAAAATGGTGAGGAAGAAGATACGTACAAAGAAAGTCAGGAGGAAGTGTGTGACTCTGAGGATTTACGCTCTCCTGAAAAAGAGCGGGAGGGTGAGATTTTTATTTTTAGGTAGTTAACGACTGATAGTGACACTCGTTCCCAAGTTTCTTTCTTGTTCCACTTTCACCCACCTCGGCTTCATGCCTTTTGGACTCCATGGCCCATGTCTTCTCGAGAGCACTTCCTGTTTGTTGGGTATCAAAAACTTTCTAACTGTTCTTGAGATTCCCTGACCAGACCTAAACATTTTGGATTTGGCTAAGAAATGGAAAAGTGAACTGAAGGTTCATCATGAGTTCTCATTCATATGGGAAAACATCGGAGGCCATGCACTTTACGTACATTGCTTCAGTTTCCAGATTGAGCGGTTAAACTTCAGGAGATTGCATGTTGTTGTTGTTAACTATATTGATGGAATCAGAGTTGCCATAAAGCAAAACCCACTTACCACCAAATATCCGCCCACCATTGCAGGAGACTTAGTTGAACAAGAGCTTCCCAGTGATCAATCTAAAAGGGAATACATAGGAATCCTGAAAAAATTTGTCTTTTGATGTTATTGACTCTTCCTAGCTGTTTTATCTTCCGCCATTTTATGTTCATACTGATTCTTAGAATGATGCCAAAGTTCTACAGAATCTTGAAACCTAACGAACATGGCTATTTCTGATCTTCCCAGGGGCTGGGACGTCAATTTAGTGTTAAAGCTAGCGTCTTTTCTATTACAGTAACTACATAACTATCAAACTTTCCAGAATTTCAGTTTTTACAGGTTTGGAGATAAAAGAACAACGAGCATTCTAAGGTAAGCCCATATTAGGTATGTTAGCAATTCTACTCCAACTTGTATTTAGTTTAGCCACACAATCAAATTTGTCAAGTTCAGAATAAAAAGAAATTTTGGTAACATAACATAACCACCACTTAGTTTTAGCATCAACTAAAACTGAACAGTAAGTTGGAGATTAGTTCCTTGATACAAGTCAGAGCAAAAGCATGCAGAGTTGAAACAAAAATGACATGATCTGTGTAACTTGGGGTTAGGAGGCCAATGCATGATGGCATGACTTTGAACAAACTTGCTATATATATATGAACTACTCAGAAAGCCAGATGCTTTACATAAGAAAGAGAGAACAGAAAGAGCTGCTCGTAATTAAAGATGAAGCTTTCAGGTGCTAAGTTCCTGCCATTGCTGATACTCGTGGTTGTGGCAGCTTTATTGATGGAGCAGAGCAAATGTCAGGCTTGTACTAGCACTTTCTTCGCAGCACTTGTCCAGCTGATACCTTGCAGAGCAGCGGTTGCTCCTTTCAGTGCTATACCACCAAGTGATGCCTGTTGCAATGCCGTGAAAAGTCTAGGCCAGCCTTGCTTATGTGTTCTGGTGAATGGACCTCCGATATCGGGTGTTGACAGGAACATGGCCATGCAACTTCCTGACAAGTGCACGGCTAATTTCGAACCATGTACGTTTTCTTGCTAACACTTAACACAGATTTCTTGCTATTCTTGTGTACATAGAAAATTTGCATGGGATTTGTGATTCAGGTGTGATTAATGATTCTTATAGCAGAAGAATCAGCAACCTGTAACACTCTTTCTTCTTTCTGTTATTGACCATTTGACTGTGTGATTGATTTTACCTGTATGCAGGTGAAACTATGAAGAAGTAGAAGTACTAGAAAGCTGATCAACATGGCAGGTTAATGTAAGAATAAACGTGTAGAGAAGGATCTGTCCGAGGGGCCATTTCTTTAGGCAGTCAGAAATAAGATAGACAATTACATGTTAATTTAGTAAAATGGATTATATCTGTTCAATTTAGTATAATGGATCATATCTGTTCTTTTCCTTATCAAGATTACTGTTCGATATAACTTGGCAAAATATTATATTAAGCGCACAATCCCATTTTCTTTGAATGTCCTGATCCGTTGAAATCACTTCCGACCGCAGTCTTAAGAACAATGCAGGCGTAATTCTGTTGATGATGAGACCAACTCCCTATTACATAATACATATGATTCAATGTTCAGGAATAAAACTAGAATTCAGTTATTTCAACTACATTAAATAAGATGTCTAAGTATAATAGGATTTGTCCTACAAAATGACTTACCCACATCATCAATTCACGTCAGTCTTTAATGATTACTCATTGTGTACTTTATCAACAAGGAAAGCAGCTCTTATAGGGCCATGCCTAACAAGAACGGAAACCGGATTCACTAATAATACTAGTTGCAAGAAACACCATGCATAGTGTCAAACTAAGATACTGTTATTAGAATTCTTAGTAGGGATCATGCAACGATTGAAAGTCCTTGAATTTGTATATCCAATCCACCCAGCAGCAGAACAAAATAATTTCTTAAGTTTGGCTATGGCAGAGTAAACAAACAGTTAAAGAAAATTTTTTCTATTATGATGTAAAAATATATGTTGCCTACAGAAGTTAGTCCATTTGGATTATAACCAGATAAAATTCCTGAATTGTGGAAGATTTGAAATTTGATCTTCAAGAACTACCATCTCCTAATAACCCTGCAAATTCTCGATGAAGGAAGAATCTATCACCTGCCATACAAAACTCCAAGCTTCAAGAGGGCGATAGCTATTCGATGGTAGGATTGGCATTCTGTGCTAAAAGGGATGATGCACATCATGTAAGGAAAACAATGGTATTATGTACCGCAACAAGTCCTTCTCCCTGACCCTGGCTCCTGCGTTGGGATAAGGATGGCAGTTCCCTTGAGAAGTGATGAATTTCCTTCATATTCATTTTCATCATTGGCAACAAGGGACTTCTTGCTGACAATTCGATAAATCTCCGTCAAGATTGAAAGGAAAGCCGATTCAACATTAGTGGCATCAAGTGCAGATGTTTCCATAAAGAAAAGGTTTTCTTTTTGGGCAAATTCCTTAGCATCCTCAACAGGTACAGCTCGAAGGCTTCCCAAGTCAGACTTGTTGCCTATAAGCATGATGACAATATTGTTATCAGCATGCTGCCGCAACTCCTCCAACCATTTGGCGACATGATCAAATGACTGACGCTTGCTTAGGTCGTACACAAGCATCGCCCCCACTGCACCTCTGTAGTAAGCACTTGTTACTGCTCGATAGCTGGTGTTGACACAAAACAAATTACAGGTTAAACATTTTATAGTCCATCTGCAAATGCCTTTATCAAACATTTACAGGGGATTAGTTCCTTCAATATTCTCAACCTTGTCGTAGCTTACAACCTCTCTACAGTATCCCAACAGATCTCTAATAAAGCACCCATTTCAATTAGCAGAATGAAGCTATCATTCCATTACAACGAACATGATAGAGTCGCTATGTGAAGAAGCTTTATCATGCCATCCTAAATTCTTTATGTCTACGAATTCCAAGACTTGCCTACACTGATATACAGATACATAACTGATAGAGCCTTTCAATTAACCTCGACAGGCAGCAACAAAATCAGAACTTCCTTTCCAGCACATTCTTCCCATCTTCACACTAGTGAATTTTCTTTGCCCACAAGTAACTGGACAAGAAAGATTTGAGGAAGAACACAATGAAGACAAGAAAAAAAGAAACAACTCCAAGCACACAACGAATGTAAACTTTACAAGTTCAGCATGTGATGATCAGATCAGTGCGTCATAGAAGAACAAGTTTTGAATAGGAGAAAGTGGAGGGATTAGTTTTTTGGTACTTAATCAGGCTCCAGGACAGGATTTTGACAAAGACAAATGTTTTCGGTATACCATGAAATCGACAAATAATGAAATTATGTCATTCCCTCACATTCACCAATCTCAATCCAGAACCAAACTCGTCAGGATCGGAAGGGAAAAGCGCGCGAGAACGTACGTATAACCGCAAAGCGTTGAACTCAGTAACTAAATCATGAACATTGAACAGATCGAAAGATCAAAGGAAAACGAGAAAAGAAGTACCGTTCTTGACCAGCAGTGTCCCAAATCTGAGCCTTGACAATCTTGTGATCGATGATAAGAGTTTTAGTTTGAAACTCGACGCCGATCGTGGCCTTGGAGTCTATATTGAATTCATTCCTCGCAAATCGAGCCAATAACTGCGATTTCCCCACTGCCGAATCGCCCACCAACACGATTTTGAAGACGTAGTCGATCTTTTGATTCAAATTCACTTGTAAATTCGGCATCTTTCAGCTCTTTCAGTTTCAAGATCAAATTTTTACATATATATCATCTATCACCTATACACACACAAACCCATCAACATTACCTCTAATCTATCAACAGTTCTTATCAAAAAAACAGTTGAATCAGAAGATCAAACACAATGGTTGGTAGATTAAGACATGAAGGAGAATTTGTGAGGGGTTTGTTTCGTTTGATGCAAGAGGAAAAGGCAAAATGAGAATGATTTTGGAAATAATAATAATAAATAAATAAACATAGAAATCATGAAAATTAACAACTTTGGTCTATGTGAGCCTACCCAAACCTTTTTTTAACTTCAATTAAATTTAATAAATTTCCATTTTTTACTTTTCTTTAAAATCTTTTTGTATCATTGTTACCATTACTGTAGTATGGATGGACTGCTCGAGATAAGAGTATCCAAATGAAAATAAGTTTCAATGCTTTTATTATTATGCTTTATAGTATCATATAACAATTTCTCATGCACTGTTAGAATTTGATCAAGCTCGTGCATGCTAGGCTTTATTCAATTTATATCTTGTTGTTCTAAATTTTAATACTTTTTGCAAAATCTCTTGATTGACCAGATAGATGTGGTGAGTCGGGCTTCTATACTTATGTGACATTTGTGGAATACTCGAAATTTTTTAATATGCAGAATAAAAGATTAGATCATAGAGCTATTATTGTCTCTTCAATCAGGTTTCTTGATTCTTGTCCAATAACAAGTGCTGATGGACCTGCTGTCTGTTAGTCAGACTCAAATATTGAAGCTATGAAGTGCAATTTTGAAGCTACAATTCAATATGATCAGGAGACTATGTCATATTGCTTAGTAATAAGAGGAGAGAGAGGTCGGTTTGTTAAATGTCTATTAGATTTTTCTATATCAAATTATAATCCTATTATTGCTGAAACTATTGCATTTAAAGAAGCCTTATCTTGATTGATACAATACAGTTTTATATCAGTTGAGGTGGAAACAGGTTGTCTTCAGTTGGTGCAAAGGTTACATGGATCAAGAACTGACATCAATGAGTTGGAAGTGATACCGGAAGAATGCAAATTAACATGTGTTTTTCAATCCTTTACGTTTAAATGGATTCCAAGACATGTAAATATGGTAGCTACTTGTTATCTAAATCAGCTACTAGATATCTCAATAGGCTTAGTTGAGATATGCTACCTAATTTTTTGCTAGACACTCTAAATTGTGATGTTGATTCGTCTCAATAAATAAATACTTTTTTCTTAAAAAAGATCTCTATTAATTATGGATAAGCTGCAGATTATTCGACTTTTCTAAATTTCACATTATGTATCTATTGACAGTTTCGGAGCATAGTTTTGACTCAATAATTTATTTATTATATGAAGATCTCTCTTGTGGGTCATGCTTTTTTTAATCTTTGGAAATCAGAGTAATCTACACAAATCATAAAGCAAATGATGTAGTTTAATCTTTGGAAATCAGATTAATCTACACAAATCATAAAGCAAAAGATGTAGCAGAGTTCATCTTTCTAATTGAAGATTGCCTACAATGTTACTACCTTACAAAAAAAAAGCAAGCATTTTTACAACGTCTAAACCTTTCTTTCTGAATTTCTTTTCCTGGTATCTGTACAGTTCGAAATCATTCAGGGGGTGAACAGAGTTTCTGTTTCCTTGAGCACGTGCACTTGGCTCTAGTATCCGTGAGCATCTGCAGAAAGTGAAACTAATTAGGTAGGAGAAGATAAGAGCCACTTTAGTTCAAGCTTCATGTGAACTTTTCTGTATGATTACCTCCACCCGTTTCTGGAGATCTTTAATGTACTCAACAGCCACATCTAACATATCTGCCGTATTTGTTTGCTGTCAATAACCAAATAAAGAGTATGAACATAAAATGGAAGATTAAGTCTGATGCAAAACAAATTAAATAAGTGATGATTCCAAACTACCTTGTCCATGTTGGGAAATAACTCTTGCAGTTTTCTCATCCTTTCACTGATACGAGTCCTTCTTACCTATAAATTAAGCATAGGAGATCAGTACACCAAATGGATGATTCATTTTTTTGTTCTTGTTGCTAAATGTAATATATACCCTCTCTGCTATGCTTCGTGGGTGGGTAGCAAAACCTCTTTTAGCTCGAATTTTGCAAGGAGTAGAACTTTGAAAGTGCAGAAGTTTCTCTATGGAAGTCTTAGGCAAGCTCAAGTGATGAGTCAAGCCATTCACACCGTTTCCAGATTGTCCATTCTGAGAAGATATGAACGTAATTGTCAGGACTGTACAAAGCATAACAGGGTGAACAATAGCTACAGATTGATCTGCATATTTGAAAACCTGATTGTCTGAAGTGTTGAAGCTAGAGAAGAGGTTCGCATCATTGTTCTTCACTGTTTGAATCAAACTCAATGAATTATCATCCCAAGAGTCCTTGGAGAAGTCGGAAATGGAATGTCTCTTGCTATCTTTGACATCAGAATTACACGCACCGAAGTTTTCATCTCCTGTTTCAGAAATCCTGTGCAAAATCTGAGGTCTTGATGGAAAGTTTGCATGATTGCTCAGCCTGCTAGTTGACGGAACAGCTTCTCCACTCGTCCCATTGCAAGCTCTAAAAGGGTTCACATCTCCCATTACAGCAAGACCTGTGTATATTGAATAATAATTTTTCAGAAGTTGAAGAGAAAAGGATCCACTAAGAATTTGTAAGCTAGATGATCAGCACTAAGTTACAGGCTTAAGATCTCAGATTTATCACGAAAGTTAAGGAAGATACTTGTATTATTGCATCAATAGCGTGAAAGTTCAACGGAGAAAGCAGAAAATGACTAAAAGCCAACTCTTTTAACTTATGCAAAGTACTATCATTCCTTCAACTTGCAGCTAATAAAGATCTCAGAAAATTTTCTGCAATTCTGTCAAGCCTATCAGGAATTTCAATTTTTGGGGAGGTTTTCAATCTGGTTTTTCTTTTGCTTTTTCAACCCGACAAATGAAAATGACCCATCAGCTAATGAATTCCATGTATCACCAGAAAAATTATGGAATTAAAAGCCAAGAAACCATAAGATTCAGTGAACACACACCGGAATCATTCTATTAGCAATTTCCTCAGAGGAAGAGATGATAGAAGTACATACATAATACATTAGAGCAAGTAGCAAAATATTACCACTATCAACGCCTAGGTTGGAGAACAATCCAGCTGGAGAGCTGTTTTGCCTAACAAGATTAGATCCATTTCCAATGTTCGCCTTTTTCACTTGCATAGGATGCTCCAGCGAAGGAGAACTCATAGCCGAATACGAACCAGTCAGAGAACTCCGAGTAGTAGCTGATGAGTTGTTATTAACGTGCACTGTTGCACTTTGATGAACCATCTGTGAATCTGCCACTACTTCTTGCTTGATCACCGGTCTGTCTCCGAGTTCTTGCAAGTCATGAAAATCAGAGCCACCTGAACCATTAGACTGTGTTTGCTGCACAAATCTACCAAACCCGCCATCCATTTCAGGGATTAAAGATCGAAAATAGTTCAAATCTTCGAACCCAACGCTGTTGCCACCTCCACCACCTCCTTGACCATTAACGAGACTGTCAAAGAATGAGCTCGGTGCAGAGCGGTAACTCATCAGGCCTGAATTATGCTGTTGCTGTTCTTGTTGGTGGTAATGATGGTGATTGAACTCCATGAAATCTTGGTTCTTTCTCAGCTCCCCTTCAGGATAAATGAAACTCTGACCATACAGCAAGCTCATTTCTTATGCGGCGGATTCCTGAAGATTACCAACACCATATATCATTCAATATTGGCACAAAAAAAAAAAAAAAAGAACAGAACTCCGTTACTGACAATACCTGAGTTGCTTTAAGCGATGGTACTCCAAGCCTAGACTTTACTTGGACTCCTGATTTCGCTTGTTCTTTAAACTAGAATGTTAAAATACCCCAAGAAAGATTCAAAAAAAAGCTTTTCCTTCAACGAGAATCCCAACCTGAAAGGCACGCAAAGCAAAGGAACATCAATTCACATGTCAGATAACGAAACCCAGAACCAAAAAGCTGGTAACTTTAGTCTATGTTTAGTTAACGGAGTCTTTAAACCTTAAAATTTTTCTAAGACCGCGACAATGTAAAGAATGTAAAAGAAAAAGAAACAAGCTTTGCTTCAGCTTGATCTGTGCTCCTTGTTAGCTTCAAGACAAGAGCAGTTGACATGATATTTTTGGACATCACTTTCCGGAAATGACAAAACTCGAATGCCCAGATAAGAAATAGTAATGATCATCAAAGTACCTTAACCTGACGTTTCTGCAAAAACACTGAAATCTAGAAACAGAGCAAAGACATGTTGCTTATTGTCTCTGCCCCGAGCTTGTACATTTATGGAGCCATTTCTTACAAAAAGACCCTGGAGGTTAGAATTAATTGCTGAGGACTGCCATTGGTTGGTTCCGTGAGAGCACAGGTAAGCACGCACGTTGACTAACTGTTCTCAAGAATGACCTGTATTGCAGGGACTTCGAGTTAGGTTTTCTAAGGATATTTATATGTTATCAGAAAATCTCTTCTCGTAAAAGCTCTGCTGGTAAAACGATCCAATTAGATAAAAATTGTTTTAAGAATAAAAAGATATTATTTTAGTAAACTTATTTTATTAAATTATTTAAATTGGATTGAATCATTTTTTAAAATTCAGAATTAACTTAAAAATTAAACTTGATAATTGGATCCAAACCTAGTTTGTCATCTTTAAGTGTCAACTTTTTGACGTTCTGTCCCAATGAATTGCAGAAGAGTATATTCTCATAATCAAAGTTTAGTTTTAATAAACATTTTAGTAGTTATCTAGTTACTGGGAAAAAACAATGTTATCCAAATAGTGCTTGGACTCTTCTATTACGTGGAAAGTTAAATAATGGTGTCTTGGTGTTGCTATTTGTGCTTACTGCACTTTTGGGTCTATGGAAGAGCCAAACCTTCTGAGGTAGGCGTTGCTTAACCTCTTCAGTGAACTACAGGCTGTTACAAGCCTTGAGAGCAGAGTAATTAGCCATTTCCCTTTATCCATAAAATTTCAAAGTGTGCTTTTTGAATGTATCAAACATACCAATAATTCACAAATTAGATTATGCGTTTGGATAAGCTACTTACCTAGTCAACCAATTTATGTTTGATTGATAAAGAGTATGAACAAAGTCTGGCATTCACACGCGGTGGCTGCCCTGAATTGAGGTTTGTTTGCTTGTTGAAATGGAAACTTATGAGCAGATTACACATTTTGACCGGGGGAGGCTCCATTAAATGTGAACGGTTATGCATCTTATTCGTGTTGCATAGTTAGTTAGTGAGCTAGCTGCATTATTGGATGATGTGCTCTGGATATTATAGAATTGGTTGACTTTGACAAAAATGTCAGCGCTTTAAATATGAAAAGCGAGCAATCAATAAACACCAATTTCTTTCTTTTGACCATTTAAATGCCACAAAAATTTAGTCGGTAGAGTTGGTGCCGTTTGTTTTCCCATTCTAGCCTTAATGTAATTACGATGACACCTGCACAGGTACCTTACCAAATTTGCTAATTGGATAAGGGTTTTAGGACAATTTGATGCTTTGACTCTACATCTACTCCCTCTGTGTGGCCATCCGATTTCCCACTTGGCTAGTATGTCTCAACTCTCCACAATGTTTCTTGCACCAAATCACGGAACACCGCAAACTTGCATCAAATAAACTCTTCCTTTTCTTTTTATTTTTCACGCTGATGATTAAAAAACAAAGAGCACAACCAAAAGTGTGGAATGGATAAAAGGAGCTGACTATGTAATAAGACGGTAATGCAAATCATTAAAACATTCCCCTGAAACCAGTCTAAATAGCATTCATCTGATTGCAGGAAAGAAGGTAACAAACATTAGTTAATAACAAAGGCCAATACAAACCGCCATATTTACGGCAACTAAAAATGTGGCACAGTGGCAGTGACTCGCTTACGATTACTGTCTGATGAGATGAGGTTAGGTATTACTGATAAAAGAAGGTATGATTTTGTAAGAGAATCTATTAGCCGCAAAAAGCTATAGAAACAGACAAAATGCTTTATTCCCTGATGCTAAATGCAATGCTTACGAATCTTCCATTCTGACGAAACATGGAAGCAAAGTTTTACAAATACCAATATATTAAGACCACACACAGATTTGGAACAGCGATTGACATGCACAGTGCAGTAACTCCTGTCCTCTCCTCTCCTCTCCAATGTTATGCATTTTGGTGTCAAGTGGGTCAACAAGTGAATAGTTTAGTCAGTTCTAGGAAAAGTAAGGGCATAAAGTTTCTTATTCTACTCAAAAGAAATCCAACTGAATCCCATCACAGAATCAGCCATTCGTTGTTACGGAAATACATACATATACGTGTGTGTGTGTGCGCGCACTTTGTGGTGAGATGTGATTTGCTCTAATCCTATAGTGATTAGGACCATGGAACAGAGCACTTTAGGATCTTAAAAAGACAAGTTATATAAGGTGAGAATTTGTACAAAGATTCTTGTCTTTTATTATTTTTGGTGGATGCTGATAAGGATTCATTGGCTGGATTCCACTATAAGTCCTTTGTCTGGTTGCCATAGTTGGGAACTCACTCGAACATGGATGCCTTGCCCTCTAAACCAAAAAGTAGCGACTGTCTAGCCTCCATAGATGCCCTCTCCTTGCCTGCCTTACCTTACCCACAGTTGCACCTGTGAGAGATTGAAATTATGAGAGTAAATCAACTTCAGCGAATGAGGCCACACTCATGTTCCAAACATCAAAGATGTAGAACTTCACCAGTACCAAGTTTTAATAATCACCAGCTAAACTCATGTGGCAATCTCTTCTTCCACAAGCTATAACAAATTGCTTTCGTAATACATTCAAATATAGATTGCAGTTCCACTGACACTTAGGCATGGAAATATCTCAAATTTAGAAACAATCTGAACCCAGCTCAACCACATTGTAAAATTCGAAATAATTCCAACTGTAGAAATAAATTGAATTGAAATTTGTTGTAATATGATAGTTTTGCTCCATCGTACGTCATTAAAAACAATCTGCTCACAATCAAGATACATTATCTACACGTGCACCAAATCTAAAATAGGAAAGAATATCAGCTTCAAGAGGTAGTTGGAAGACAGTAACCTCGCCACCAGAGCTGCTTCTGCAAATTTAATTCCAAAAATATGGGAAAAGTTGGCGTTTAACACAACTTCACGGACAACAAACTCAAGAATTCTGTCAATTTAACAAGGATCCTCTATTCCTTGAAAGGTATAGGCTCCTAGATGATTCTTTAAGATGTTCCCGAAAATACAAACCTCTGGGAAGGAGGGTTAACGTAGTTGCTGACACACTTAGTAGTACGCTTTTCGAGGATTGTTCTGCCAAAGAGAAACCAAAGATAATTAGAACAAGTCTAGTATGCAACTAAGAGAAAGCATAATATAGGATTTCAATAGCAATCCACATATAGATATCAAGCCATATGTTCCCAAAAAGATGTACCAGAGGATTAGGTCTATAACGATAACCAAGCATCATCCGCTTCTTATACTGCTCATAGATATCATCATCTGCAGTCAAGTCACCAGGATTCTGAGCACCAACACCCAAGTTGTCTTTCTTTACATTACCAGCTGCAATTGGATCTGATATACCATTCCTGGAGCTCCCCAAACCCTCACCTAAGAATTACACACAGTGAGTTGAATGCACATTTGCATAAGCGATTACAAATACAAGCTAATCCATATTTTTCATGCACAAACTCGGGAAGCATTCATGTAAATACACATGCATAGTGTGCAATTCACAAAGTCAAGTGGGCACAGATGCTCAGTTAGAGAGTACCTTCCCTCCAGCCCATTTTTGACAAAAGCTTATGGCCAACATTATCAGCCTGGATTCTGGCCTTCTCTGCAGCTTCTCTACCAGCTTTTTGTGCAGCTGCATC
>JAOSBP010000004.1:127812-146845 GCA_027563825.1 Erythroxylum mucronatum
AATCTTAAGTCTTCTTCTTCCTTCAAGTCTCTTCCTTTTTCTTCATTCATTCTCTCTTTCTATTCTCCTTTAAGAGTGTCGTCCCCTTCTCTTACAAATCACCTTCTTTTCCAGCTCTTAAACCCTAAATGATATATATATTTTTAATTTTCATCCATGCCTTATTGTGTGAAATTCCATCCATGCCTTTAATGAGCTTCTCTACACTTATATCTTTCTTTTGTCCTCAATTGTCCATCCATCTTTTCTTCTAATTTTTGTTATAAATTTTTAGATATTTTATCACTTATAGGTACACTAATTGTTGCAAAATCAATTTTTCTAATAATTGCAATCTATTTCAGCTCTATTGCATTTTTCTACAATTTATTCACTAACATCAATTATTATTGATCTTTGCTCAAAAAATTTTCTATTACCAAATTTATCATCTAATTTTCACTTCCCTTTTAACAAGTCATAACTATACAACAACATATATTAAATTTAATTTAAATCTAGCAGACAATTTTAACTGATCATAATTTCATTTAAAACATACCTTCTTTAAACCATAACTCACACAAAAATTCCATGTACCACCACTTTTCCCATAAATTCATCCATACTTAAATCAACATTCTAGCTTCATGTTGAACCTTTTCCATATTCACTTCCTACAACCCCCAAATTAATCTCCAAGGTAATATGCTCTTAGGACTTAATCACTCTTATACAATCCATATCACATTAGTCTTACCCCACAAGGTTTCACAAATTTGTTTAATCCCTTAGTTATATGCATGTAAACCACATATAATCCTTTTACATCTATGTTTTAACCAAGACCAATTACCATCTGCTACTGCGTACATTACCTTTTAAAATTAGTCTCCCATCTATATGTATCATCTCTTAACTTAGAACATATTTCTAACCATCCTTATGCATTTACACAATGCAAAACCATTATCCAATTTTAAAGAACTATTAGGTGCACTTCAAAATGGACCAAACCAAACCAAACAATTAAGGACACCTATTAGGAATAATTAACCAACTTCATCTTCTAACTAAAACAATCACAACAAAGAAGAGGCATTTCAACAAACACCTAATATGCATCAAACAACCTTTGCAACATCACAACAAAATTTCAAAACTTAACCTTCTAACACTAACATTTCAACCTTATTTTCTTCTTTGCCATTCACAAATTACTCAAACATACCAAATAAATCAAATAAACAAACAAAATTACTTAACAGAAAACCTAAACTTTTTGCAATATACCTCACGAAAATGCAACAACCGTGGGAGAAAAGAACGAGCTTTCGACGCCGACCACAACACCGACATCTAACCAGAAAGTGGGGGGAGTCGTTGGAGGAGGAGAGGAGATGACGTGGGAGGGAGGAGAAGAAAATCGATCCAGACCCGACCGGAGGGGAGGGGTGAGGTAGCTGCGTCTTTCTTTAAACCAAAATAAAATGCCAAACGACGTCGTTTTGTTTAAGTTAATAACATTCAATCATATTTATAGAAGTAGTGGGCTGTAGTTTTAGTGTTTGACTCCATATTTATAGAAGTTAAAGCAACTTATAAAGATGGTCATTATTCATCAACTTGCTCCTGGGTAATCTTGGTTTATGCTTACTTTTAAATTTTATAGCCAATTGCTATTTGTAGCAGCTACTTTCTTTCTTTTGAATTCTGTTAGACTATGCCTAAACTCAGCTAGGGTTCTTAATTGCATGTTATTTTAGAGAATCTATATGAATTGTAGGCTTAGATACTATCTATGTGTTAAATAGTGTATTTCGCTTTTGTGTCTGTATAATACCACTTATCTTTTTTACCTTTGGCTTCTAACATCATAAACTGTCAAACCTGTGCCAGCACATTACAACTGGACAAATTAAGTTATTTAGTCTCCTTGGGACCAAGGGAAATCTAAATATTCTCTAAGTACCTTTCTTGTAGGGTTTTAGGAATGAACATAGAGATCTCTGAACTAAATCTATTGTCAGTTTGTTGCAATATTGATTTATTCAAGAGTCAAACTAGTCTCTGTAAGCAGTTTTTGATCTACGTATGTTTTGCCATTATGTTCATTGACTTTCATCATGGAGTGGGTAGCATTTTGACTCCTTTAATGGATGGACTCTTGTGTTGTCTTCCAGCATACTGTGAGGCCAGGATCATACACTTGGAAATATCAGCGACCCCCTCCACGTAGGCAGCCTCCACGAAGATCCAATGTTGTGGATATGGATGCATTATATGATGTATTTGAGCACTTAATGGGCGAAGAAGAACTGGGCTTTGATGCTGATAATTTTTTTGATGAGGATTTAACAACAATGGATATGGCCTTAGGATTTATGCTGATGAGTATGGATTCAAGTGACTTATCCAGCGATGAGGAGAATGATTAGGCTAAGGATTTTTGCTCTGGTTATTATGTTTAGCCATATGTGGTGGCACATATTTCTTTTGCCCCCTGGACTTGGGAATCATTTTGGCTTCATGGAAGCTCAACTATTTAAGGATCTGGGACATGGTTTTCCAAACAATTGTTAAGTTTTATTATTATGCTGAATGATATTCAGGTTTCTTTGTGAAAATTTTGGTCACTGTGCAGTGTTTAAGTAGTTGTATGTTTACTGAGAATTCCTTATGCTACTTTCTCTATGTGCTTATGCCCACACAAGTTTAGTGAAGTTTTCTGTACGTTGGTAATATCAAGCAAGATATTCTTTGACAAAACAAATTTCAAGTTTCATTCATCTAGAGACTCTTCTCGCTTACTAATGTTGTAAAGCAGTGATTCGTGAAGGATAGAACAAAAAGGAGCAATATTCCCCAAGTTATATGTTGCAAAGATGAGCTATTTTTGAGGGTAGATTGCTCTCATCTGTAGACTTGTTCGTTCAACTCTGTGATTTATAATGAATTGTCATTTTGTTCCTAGTGTTCATCACACTTTCACACTTCAATAAGGATCAGTGTGAGGCATTTGAAGATTTGTGATAAGTGTGCTCAAACTTTGCAGCATGTGTGTTGTGGTGGTCATTTGGCAGAGGTGGTTGAAAGTCATCTTATAGTTGAAGATGGAAATATCATGATAGCTAAAGATACCAGGTTTGTGTCAACTGTCTATTATAAAATAAGGTATTTCTAATAACTTTTTCATCTATGCATTCAATCTATTGTTCAGCAAGTATACAGTGTTTGTATGTCTGCGTTTGTTGGTAATTTGCAAATTGGGTGAATAATACTGATATGTTATTCCAAATTGCAAATATACATTTTTGGCAGATTTGGATGTATGAATCAGGCTTAGCGTCACCCTGGCTTAATCTTGGCCATCAAATGCCCTATGTTATTGTAATTTTATAATTGAAATTTCTGTTTGGTATGTGTGTGCACGTCTGTTTGTTCGAATGTCTTGAAATATGAACTGTGCCGCAAATAAGTATTGTCTTTGACTTGTGTCAAATTCCAGCCATCTGGAAGCCAGTGGACATTGAGCACCGTTTAAGTTAGGATGGTTTAGAGTCCTCTACTGCCAAACTTTGATTGCTTCAAGCATTTGTTTAGTGGTGAATAAGTATTTTTTGTTATTGCCTATTCGAAATACTTGTTCAAGGCTCCAAACGCTGGTATCTTAAATCTTTCCAAATTGTCCAAGCATTCAATAGCTTTGCTCTAGTGTAATTCTTGCGGACCTTTTTTTAATGTTCATTTCTTCCATTGGTAGGATTTGGCAAAGATATTTTTGAAAGTGTTGATCTGCATTTTGTCATTTCCCCTGGAGTTGTTTTGCAAGGAAGTTGTTTGAGTTTCCTCATTTTTCTGTTATTTATCTAGGATGTTACTTTTTATCGTCTGCCAAGAACTTCCTTCGACAATGCTTACAGGTGTGTATTTAAAACAATGGTCTTCTTAATATCTTTTATTGAAGATATCTTGCCAAATGCAGGATATATTACTGAAATGGCTTCAATCATTAGTAAGATTGGTCTAAGCACTTGATCATGTAGTAAACAGGACCATGTAGCACTTGATATGGAAAAGCAGGCAAATTTGGAAATAATGGATTAGTTATATACATGCAACGAATACAAGTTAGAACTATGTATTCCTGAGAAAACTTGTGTGGTAGGGTTGAAAAGAGTGAGAATAACTATATACTTTAGTTTTCTATTGATACCAACCTTTTGAACCATTGCCACGATTTAGATTAGATCATTACTGTACTTGTTATGTTTGTACGTACTAACTGGGATTTAATGATTATATATTGGCTTAGCCTGTATAGAACTGAGGTATGGAACATCTCAGAAGGACTGAACTTTTTTGACATATTGGTTGCTTGTACTTATTGGGGCTGCATTAGGGATTTGAGTCAAGATTTTCAATTTTGGAAAAGTTCGATCTTACCGATAGAATCACTAGAAATTTTTTATTATAGATAATGTGAGCATAAGCATAATTTTTTTTTAAGTAAAATAAAATGGAGTTGAAATGAAGGGAGAAAAAAGATGATAATCATGAGAGATGGTCACTCCCCTTCAAACGTACAAAACAGTAGTAGGTGACAAAGACTGCATAACACGTTTGATACCTAAATAACACCAGAATACACTCCTAATACCATTTAATTATAAGCGATAACATGTGGAATCCTACATCATTGTATAGACCGAACCTGACCATACGCAGCTTCCTGGAAGCTGCATAAGCCGCTTTGATTGGGTAAGCACTCTTGTTGACCTGTGCTCCTTGTCCCATTTCTTTCTTTCGTCAGGTATAGTATATTGAATTGTAGAAGGTTATAGGAAATATGTAGCATAAGGGTGTTTCTCTGAATTTTTAGTTACAAATAGTACACAAAGAAGTATCAGAGTGTCCAGGTCTTGGGGTGTTGTTCCTATTTATTCACTACATTTTGTTACTTGAGTGTTGTTCTCCTGAGATTTTGGATTTTGGTGAGTTGATTTTAAGGATTTTGAACAATGATCTTTGCGGTAATCCTGGTGAGTTTCATCTTCTACGTTTGCTTCATGTGTGTATTTCTCCTGTTTTCGACGAAGATGGTGTTCCTACTTCTTTGCCTTTTCGGGCCAAGGTTCTGCAGGCTTGTGTTTCTGTTCCTATGTTTTTCATTTTTCTGGCTCATCTTCTCGGTTCAAAAGGAGAACAAATCCAACCACGTGATCCTGTAATCCCCAAGTAAATCAAGCGTGTGATTTCTCCAGAAGTGAGTGGACTGGGAAGAGCTGCTTGTTTTTCTTTTGTCTCAACCATCAAGGTAGATGTTGGGGGTGTTTGGTAGATAACGTTTAAGCTATATTACAGCTGATTAAAGAGTATCAGCTATTTGATATTAAATCAAGCGGGTGATTTCTCCTCAGGATTGGGAAGAGCTGCTTGTTTTTCATTTGTCTCAACCATCAAGGTAGATGTTGGGGGTGTTTGGCAGATAGCGTTTAAGCTATATTTCTGCTCATTAAAGTGTGTTAGCTGTTTCACTGTGTCAAACAGCTAGTATACTTATTTGGTTAAGAGCTGAGTTGATTGACTGATTCAACCTAACCAGCTATTTTTTGAAAAGCTACTTGGGAGTAACGTTTCAACCTATCAGTTAATAAAAATCTTACTCAAAGACAATTGCACCTTCAAACTTATTTTTCCTCTTAAGCAACCGGTGATTCTTAGGGTTTTCACTTTAAAAGGAGAAAATTATGATTCGATCTTCCTGAATCTATTCAAACCTTCTTCTCCAAACATTTAAAAATTTTTGACTTGTCAATTATTATTATTATTATTATTATATTGAGAAATATTATTATTATTGTTGTTATTGTTTATATATCTTATGTTTTTATTAGAGTTATAAACTTAATTCCTGTAAAATTAAATATCTAAAATATAAATTCTTATAAAAAATATTCAATGAAATAATATTCATGTTCTTATATTTTTATTGGTTATTTTTCATATAAATAGCTAATTTTAAATAACTAATTTTATTAAATATCTTTAATAAATAACTAATATTATCTGCTGGTTAAATATCAGACATCAATTAATAACTAATAAAATCAGCTACCAACAAATGTAATCAGCTGCTAGCTAAAAAGGGCCGTTGTGTATTCTGGTGGATACAATGTGAAAGCCCAGAAGAGTGAAGAATCCATGGTGGTCGGTCCAAAAGTGGTCTGTTATTTTCTTCTCAGGACGACTAATATATAGTTTTTGATGTTTACTTTTCTGGGTTTTTGGTTCTCATCGTCTTTGTTCGTAATCTACCAAACAAAACAGAAACACTGGCCCCTGGATTCGGGTTTAGAACCCAAAAACATCTCATACAAAGAGTTGATTATGTAAATGAGAAATACATTATAGATGTATGTGTGAATAACAAAACCTACCAAACAAAATCAAATTGGTTTACCATAGTCAACTGATTATTAATGCCTGACCAAAGTAAGCTTAGCTAATGTTGAGTAAATGAAGTGTCTTCGAAGGCGATTCACATCCACACGTGTTCCTTATTATTAATTTTATTCAGAATTTAAAACTATAAAATAGACTACATGACGATTTAGTTAAAAAAAATTAATTAAATTTGAATATAATTTTAAAATTAAGACGAGTCATTACATTAATGATATTGGATTAATTTATATATAATATTTTTATTATTTTAACAAAAAATTAAAAAAGAAAATTTTAAAATTTTTATATATGATGTTTTTATTATTTTTAAAGCAATTTAAAAGATGACAATTTTAAAAATTTTAAGACAGAACTCTTACTAGATTTTAAGAAATTTTCATAATTTTAAAAACATTATTATAATTTTAAATTTTGATTAAAATGATATACAATCAAATAAACAATAAATTAAATTTTAGTTAAAATTTTAAATTCAAATAGTTGATTAAATTAATAATTTAAAATAATTATTAAATTTAATTAATTTGAATTGAATTTAAAAATTAAGATATATTATGTTTTTTACTCGAAGCAAGACAAAGACCCGTACCCACCCACCGCCAAAAGAGAGTTAGGCTAACGGCTACACGACACAACCCAACCGACAAAAGGACAGTAACGTTCACATGTGCAGTAATTTGTATGTATTCAATTCAAAGATAGCCGTTTTCTTTGCTTCTACAAGTTTCTTTCCAGCTGTCCACAGTCCACACACGCTTTTTTACTTCACAACAACATTCATCCAATCTCTATATATACCATAATTAACATACGCACCTTCATTCGCATCCAATATCTCTTGTAACTTGTGCTCTTTAAGTCTACAAATCTCTTCTTCTTCTTCTTCATCTTCAGTATCGACAGTTATTTCTTTTTGATCGTATCAATGGCATCCGAGAAGAGCACTTGCGTTGCGGTAGTATCCTTCATGATAATGATGATGATCGCGATCTCCTCCGTCGCGACTGTTTCAGCACAAGATTTGGGTGATTTCGCACCATCGCCTGCTCCTTCCATGGACAAGGGAGCTGCTGCTGCTGCTTCTTCGTATTCGGTGGCAGGGATCGTGGTTTGCTCCTCCGTTCTTCTCTCCCTGATGCGTCTTCTCAATCACTAGATTAAATCAACAGATGCATTTCTTCATTTGTTGTTCTGTGTGAGGATTGGATTTTGAATCCGATTCTGGATTTTTGAGCTGTTGGGTTGAGAGAATAGAGATGTTGAGTGAGAGTGAGAGTGAGAGTAAGAGTGAGAGATTATTCATTATATTATTGATTTTGTTGCATACATATATACACCTACATAATAATAACATTATTATTTCACATTTATACTTATTCTCTCAATTTATGGAATTTGTTCAGTTCATATGTTTGTCTCTTATTATTAAATCATAAGGGTAACATAATTAGTTACTGTAAATATTAACCAACAATAAATTGAACTCTTATTAATGTAAGATCACTGAGATTTACTGATAAAGGAGTTCAAAACTTTAGAAGTAAAAATTTTAAATATTACAAGAAGGTAAAACGAGTATTATTTGACCTCCTCAAATTATTTTTACTGAGTGATATTGTTGTTGTTCAATCCGATGCATTTTTAACCAAAATTTATTTATTAAAAATAAAAATAAAAAATGACTATTTTTTAAAAATATTTTCTTATAATTTTTTAATTTAAGACAGCCCAAGTTTGAACTTGAAAAATTAAAAAGAAATTTAAAAATCTAAATTCAGTCAAAAAATACTAGATTGAAATTGAGCTGTTAGTTCTAATCCGTATATCCTTCGCAATAAATAAAACGAGTTTAGATCACCTATTTCTGTTATCTTATATTTATCTTATTCGACAAGCATCCATCCATTCATTCTATTAATCTGTATTGATGCTCATATGACATATGATAGACATAGGATAATAGTAACAGGTCAACTGCTATTCCAATGTAACCTGAACTTTTGTTTAAGCGTGGACTTATGATCCAAGTGCCATAATCTATCTTTTCTTATTATCATCAACTCGTATGATTTGTAAATGTCTTAAATTTACAAAAATAATCTACGTTTGATATTATTAAAAATTGAACTAATTTAATAAATACGAATAATATTCTTGATTAAAATTAACATTTAATTTCCCAATTTCTTAACTTTCTAAAAAATGGTTTTGAATTGATAAAAAAGGTCACAAATGTCAAGATTTAATATTTGTGGTGAAAAATAGTTTAGTAATTTAATTATGTAATTATAATGGAATACATAATTAGAAACACATGGACTAGAGTTTGTTGGTGTCCTAAATTAAGACGAAGCTGTCATTTAGCTTTTTATCATGTGAGAGACGAACTGTAACCAATTATAGCCGTCCGTTTCATTTTATTTAATAATTATTTATCAAACGTAAGACCCGCTCCAACCAAAGACCCGGAGCCACAACAACTAAAAATAAGAGTGGCCGTACCTTATAAATACGCCTTCCCACCTCCATTGTTTCTCAGGCTGCCTCCAAACTCAACTGACTCGAAGAAGCGCTTTGAATTTGAACCAAAAGCATTCTTCGTTGTTTGTGTACATTTCAGAAGAAAAAAGAAAAATGGAGATGAAGAAGAAGGTAGCTGTCGCCGTCCTCTTCGCCGCCGCCTCCGTGAGTGCAGTGGTGGCACAAGAGCCAGCTCCTGCTCCCGCACCAACTAGCGGTGCCTCTGCATCCAGCCTCGTTGGTTCTCTGCTCGGGGCTTCTCTTGCGTCATTCATTGCTCTCTACTTCCAATAAATTCGAAAAAAAAAGAAAAGAAAAAAGTTGAGATGAAGAGCTTCAAAAGAGGCAACACAACACACACACTCATTCATCATTTAGTGTTCCTTTATGTTTCATGCATCTGTTTGTACTTCGTAATGCTATGAAAATTATCATATCTTCTTTTGGAGTTCATTTAACTCTTTCTTCTTCTTCCTTTTTTTTTTTAATAAAGAGAAATTAAGCCAAAAATTACACAACTAGTTGAGATAAAAGGATTCATGATAAGTTCTCTAAAAGCATGATGTGGCATCTTACCGGTGTTGTATCAAAATAAATGATTCTACCGTTAAAATGACCTGCATAGTTAACAAGTTAGTCAGCGCATCTGTTGCTTTCTTGATACATGTAACAATAAACAACAGTCCAGTTTTTATTAAACAGTTCGCTAATTCCTAGAACTATAGGATTGAGATTTCTGACTCGGTGATTCGAAAAAAAGAAGATATCGATCACTGTTGTGGAATCTACTTCAAGTTCGATTGGTCAATTAGGGGTGAGCATTATTCAGGCCGGTCCGATTATCCGGTCCGGCCCAAATTAATTCGGGTAATAAAATGCTAAAATACGGGTAAATCAGGTCAGCCCGGGTATTACCCGAATTGTTTTCAGTTTGGGACGGATAACTCCGAAAAAAATTCGGATTACCCGATTACCCGAATTAGGTTTAAAAGAATTACGAAAATACATTTCATTATTTTTCTTGTAGAATTAACAGATTAATTATGCTAGTTAATTGAAATATTTGGTTATATTATTAGTGAATTCAACTATTTGTTTTATTTTATATCTCTCAAATAAGATATAAGAATATAATTCAAGTATTTAATTATTTTGTGTAATTTTTGAAAAAGAACTAAACAAAATTTCGGGTAACCCAAAATTACCCGATTTATCCTAATTACCCGATCGAGCCGGGTAAGTTCGGGTAATAAAATTTTGGGTTCAGGCCAGGTAAGATGGAAAATTTTTTGGATAATTCAGGCTTTACCCAAACAGTAAAAATTTGGTCCGATTAATCCAAATGCTCACCCCTACAGTTAGTACTTCAAATTTCACGCGAGCGTCAGCCTAATATAACCTTCCCATAGTTTCACAATTACTGGAATGTATCAGCCAATATTTTGAGTGAACCCTCCCGGCCAGACTCTTTCTACTTCTTTCCCACTTCTCATTTATATCCTCTTTTTTTTTTTTGAATCAATCATTTATATCTTTTTCAAACTTGCTATTTAATTCTTATGCTATAGTTCTCCTTCCTACACGAAACTATTTCTCTGTTATATTTCAGCTATTACTTATTCACTTAAAATAAACTATTAATAAAGTTCTTTCTTGACTTACAAATAAACAAATACCATATAAAATAAATTCTTAGTTTTTTTAAATAAAATAACAAATTTAAGTGTCCAATTTTTTAATATTTTAATTTTTAAATCACATATAGTTGACATTTAATTGATACTCCAAACAAGCAAAAAATAGCTTTTTAATCTAATCTATACAGTTTTGCAAAATTAATAACTAAATTAAAAATTGTTACATTAAAAATATCTTAACAAATAAACACTATTTACTTTTATTATCCCTTTTTTTCCCATATCTTAATTAATAACAGATACCCTTTAACATATTGAATCGTATACAATTTTGGGTTACTCTTATGATATACAAAATCCAGCCTTCAACGAAAAATGGGACTTCAAATAGGCGGATCGATAGCCCCTTCTCTTCTTTGTATTCCATCCCAATAGCTTCTTTGGCACGAAGAACTTGAAACAGAGTACTTAGATCCAACAAATACAACCCAAGATTTCTAATCTCATAGTAAGCCTTAAAAAACCAGTATTAATTGTAGAAACTAAGGGCAAAAGGTTGTCAAATATATATATATAGGCTAAGGTAAACACTCCCTAAAAGCATTAAATCAAAATGGAATACCATCATCTCGTCCATCTTACGCACAAAATTTGATCTAGTGTATATATACCAGCCTCGAGGGTCGAACAACTATTCTTTTCTGCATACCCTACAAAACCCAAATATTTCCAAAAGAAAAGGCCTGCTTTTGCTAATCATGTCTCCATCCACCACCACCAATTTTCAAAATATCCCTTCAGATAAAAAGAGATTAACTGCTTGCTGGATCCTATGTTGTCTAGGACGAGAAGCATTTGATGTCAAGATTCAGACATTCCGGGGCAATGACTAACTGGAGAGATTTAGAGCGAAAGAAAAGAGAGAACGTTTGTTGAATTATGCGGTACCCGAATTCATATCTGGCTTAGGCTCTGTTCGGACATAGGTAAGACTGCGTGTAGTAGGGGAAATAATATTATTCACAGAACCCGAACTACCACTACCGGCAGTGGTGGGTTGGGCATCTCGCTTCCACTGCAAACTTCGGGCTCCAGGTTTCAGATGAAGGCGAGGTCTAAACTGAACAGACATGCCCCTAGCGAAAGGAACTCTACCGAACCTAGCTGCTACAAATGGAGAGCCACGGGCAACACGAGGCCATGTCATCGGAGGGGTAGCTTCTTGATTTGTTGAGCTTCTCTTCACAATCTACAAAAGGAAAATGATGGTCATATCCTAATCCATGTGACCATGTCATATGTAAAGGAAAGAAACCAAAGTACATGTAAGATCCACTAAGTGTCCACTTAATTGTCATTTTTTAACCCACAGAAAGGACACTATTTTTGATATGTGCATCTTGAATTATATGAAGAAAGACCCTCAAAGTTGAGGGGCCATTGCGATATAATTCAGTCATTTAGCATCTAAAGATTACCTTTAGAATTCTTGACATAAAAGAGGTGCCATCAAGAGATAATGCATTATCAGCTGCCTCTTTGCGCATGAACTCCACATAAGCTGACCTGCATCAAGGTTACCACCTAGTCATACAAGATGATCGACGGGAAAAGAATGGAAACAAGGAAAAAGAAGAAAAGAATATAAGATGCTTCACCCTTTTGGTTGTCCTGTTGCTGCATCAGTAACAATAACCACCTTGAGTACTTCTCCAAATTTATTGAAATGCCGAGAGAGGCCATCCTTGGTAGCAGCAAAATTGACCTGCATATAGGACAAGGGGAAATCATCAGAGAAAGCGATAATCTTTTCAAACCGGCTAGTCCATGAGTGAAGGTAATTACATTGCTAACAAAAATAGTTCGTGAGTCAGCATCCTCCAAGGGCCGACCAGCAGTAAAAGAACCTGATAAGATCACATGCGCAACAGAAAAAACATATTATCAATCTGCTCAACTTTAATAGCAAGATTAGAACAGGAAGAGACTGGGGAAAGAAATCAAAGTATCATGCCATCTAAAAGCTCAAAATGAAATCAACACAAACTAGATGACAACTTTTCTGTTTTCCTCGTAGCATTGAAGGCCAAAAAAAAACAAAAAAGCAATATGCACCTGGCACAGATGGTAGGATCTTTTGGGATTCTGCCTCAGTTCCAGTGGCAATTTTTACCTGACAATCATTAATGCCATATCATCAAAATTTAGCCTTAAATATGAAAAAAGTTGGCAAGAGCAAGTAACAAAATGAATGAAGCTCAAAACAAACAAGACCATCTTACATTTCCATTACGGATCATTACAGGGTCGTTATTTCCCTTCAGAAATCGTGTCCCAGATTTCCCAAGTTCTGCTTCAGCACCAAGGGAAGAGTTTTGATTATCCAGATCTGCAACTCGCCTCGATTCCATATAACGAGGCTGTCTCCAAGAATTTACGTCCGCAGAAATGTTTACTAATTTCCCAGAGGTCCTTACAGCCAAGCTTAGCTGACTCTGATTCTTATTTTGAGAAACTTGCAAACCGTCAGCAAGCTTCTTATTTGCACCATGATGCAGCATAACCGAATTCTCATTCATGTTTCTGCCATATGCAACCATTTGTGAAATGTTTGTATGCCTATGGTCAATAGCATTGTCATCATCATAGCCTTCATTATCTGAAAATGAATCAGAAGTTAAACTAGTTCCACTTCCTCTAATATTTTTTTCCCCCACATTCCCTACATAATCAACTCTTTGGGAATAATTTGAAAAGGTATCTTCTGGAATTTCATGCAATTCTTCATACTCTTCATCATCAATAGAACCCTCTCCTAATCCATCAACTAGTTCAAAGTTCTCTAAAACATCTGTAGTATGGCCAAGTCGGTCAAACACACTTCCTTTAGGTTTGGATTTCATAACATCTTCAGCAGCCTCTTGCACTGCTTTAGTGACAGTAGCCAATGCATTTGGAACTCTTGCAATAGATGAAATTCTCCTAGGATGATCCACCAATGATGATTCATCAGCAGAAGTGGACACCACAGATCGAAGACGCTTTACTGGAGACTTTTTTGCTGAACCAGATGACTTCAAAGTTCCTACAGCATCTCGTACTGCAAACTGAAGTAGTCGTCGGGGAGCATTGATAGTTGCTTGAGACACTTCCTCCCTCTGCAGAAAAATTCAGATAGCAATTGTAATGCGAAGTACTTTGCACGCATACATTGTTTGGTTAGCTACAGCCAGGACATGTAGTTACATCTAATGGTAGCACAAAGAACGAGTAGATGTACCACAGTATATTTCAGAATTCGAAATGCCTAAAGCTGCCATATCATAGCATAGAGTAGTTAGCAGGAAAGAACATGGTCCTCTACAATGTTAAGACTTAAAGAGTTACCTTAATATGCTGTCGCTCCTCATGCCGCCTCCTTTTCCTATGTTCTGTAGGTGGAGGAGATGCAGATCTTTCAGTTTGATTAACCTTTTGGCGACTTTTTGCCTCCGTATGGCTAGTGTCAAAATCATGTTTCCAAAGAGGCTCCTGCTCATTTCTATCTCTCAACAATCCTTTCCAATCTTTTTTGTGCCGCTTTCTGGATAAAGTATCTGACTTCCCTTTTTCCAATTTGAAATCCATACTTTGAGATTCACTTTTCCCAGACTGATCTTCCACACTGGCTTTTGTTTTAAGTGTTTCATCTCGATTAGACTCCAGAGGGTGGACATATTCGTCCAAATTAGAAGCAAGGTGATCCCACAGCCTGTTTGAACAATAAACAGCACATAAGAACCTTACACATGATATTAAAACAAACATGGCCACTGATCCCTAAAGGCAAAACTTCTCAGCAGTCAAATTAAGAAGCAAATTACCAAGACACAAAAGATTCGCTATCGTCTCCCAAGAAAACATCTAATTCATTCTTTGCCTCATCTTTACGCCTGCCGTTTCTCAGCAACACTATCACATATTCCTTGCAATTCAAATGAGAGGTTAAAAAATTTTAGTTGCCAAATCTCATAAAAGAATAAATGCATAATGTCAATACATCACTTCCTAAACAAACCCCAAATAACAAAACCCGTACAAGAAAGTAAATAACGGAAACAAGAGAACATTGCATTCTTTTCCATCTGAAGAACCCTTAAGCAATTATTAGGTACAGCATGAACAACCAGCAAATGGAATATCCTTAATCAACAAAGAGATACAGTATTTTTTTCTCAAGGAAACTCGTCTTTGGGTTCAGCCACGCCTCAACAACCATATAAGGGTGCGAATAGAGTCACGACTCGTCCGTACTGATGCAAATTTGCATATAATAAAATTCCACGATAATGATATTACGCTAGCCAGACAAGTGCATTCATGCCAAACAGTGCGTCAACAATATTGTCTAATTTATATAAACAAACAAAAGAAAGAATCCAGACAATGTTCACCACAACGGCATTTATAATGTAGGTTTCTTCAAACAAAAAGTAGCGATACGAATGAGCAAGATACGAACCACAAGAGTGTGATCAGTGTAATCGCCCATGAACTCCTTGAGCTTATCCATCACTCTATTTCTTAACTGAGCAACTCCCTCTGCACTGAAATTCACCTTAAATGTTCTCTCCTCCACGCTCCCCATCTCTACTCTCTATTCTCTAACCCTAGGGTTTGGGTTGAGAGCCGATTATAGAAGCAGCTTAGCTTAGATTTGTCATAAAAGGATAGGGATTGAGAATTGGGTGATTTTGGGGATTCATGGAAGAAAACCCCTTCTTCCAGAGTTAGGAATGGTAAAACCAAATTTATATTCAACTCCCAAAACAAAGAAAGGAAGATTACTATTCGACCCAAACCCAAAATTGGGCCAACACCATCTTATCAAACCCAACTCAGAGCAAAGTCCAATGTCCACTTAGCCCAACAACCACTTTTCATTTCCTCCTTTTTTTTACTTTAATCTTTTTTAGTATTTAAACCAAGAGATATTTCCAACATGTTATTAATTTTCTTATATTATAAATAAGGAAGATAATGAGTCAGCTCTATCAATTTTTTAAAAATAATTTTCTTAAAATTAAAAATATAAAATAACATCTTTTTTAATTGAGTTCGAACCTGGGTTGTCCAAACCCAAACTTATCCAAACTCTTCTAAACAACATGATGTCATTTTACTTAAAAAATTAGACCTCAAATCAATCTGGGCTGAGTGTGACACATGAACTGACCTATTGAAAACACCATAATTTAGACTCATAAACTAGTCTATTGTCATCCTTACTTATAAATAGACATAATGAAATCATTTTTATAACCGATAAATGTCGACTTATTATTGTACCTATTGATGGTGAATGGCGTACATGGGATGAAGGACTCGAGGAGTTAATCTGTTCTTATTTTCATCAGCTATTTGCTTCCGACCAGGGGGATATGGATTTTGTATTGAGTTGTGTACATCCGAAATTATTTGATGGGCATAATCAATTCCTAAAACTGCCTTTCACGGAGGCTGATATTCGAACAACTCTTTTTAGTATGCACTCTGATAAGGCACCGAGACCTGACAGTTTTAACCTAACTTTTTATCAAAAACTTTGGGATATAGTTGGTAATGATATTGCTACTACTTGTTTGGATGTTTTGAATGGTAGTGCGGCATTGCCTGGTTTGAATAAAACTAATGTTGTGCTCATCCTTAAACACTCTGCTCCAGAGAATGTTTCTGATTTGCAGCCAATCTCCTTATGTAACGTCATTGACAAGATAGTTTGTAAGGCTTTGGCAAATAGAATGAAAGACTCTTTGACGCTGTCTGTATCTAAAAATCAAAGGACCTTTGTGGGTGGAAGATTAATCACGGACAATGCGATGTTGGGGTTTGAACCAATGCATTGGCTCAAGGGGCGAACCAAGGGGAAGGATGCTTTTGTTGCTCTGAAAACAAACATAAGTAAGCCGTATAACCGTATTGAGTGGAGTTTTTTGGAGAATATGATGCTTAAACTGGGTTACTGTACCGATTGGGTGGAGAAAATCTTGCCAACAGTCACTTACACTTTCTATCACGATGGCAGAATTTTTGGGCCTATTGTTCCTTAGCGGGGGTTACGACAAGGCGACTCCTTGTTCCCCTATCTTTTTATTTTATGTTCAGAGGCTCTAACGGTAATGTTCAATTTTTTTTCAGGAGACAGGTCAGCTGCATGGCTGCAAAATTGCAGAAAGTGCTCCTCCAATCAGTCATTTGTTTTTTGCAGATGATGCTTTATATTTTTTCAAAGCGACTTTAAGGGAAGCAGAAGTGATTAAGTCCTGCCTGGATATGTATCAGATGGCTTCGAGCCAGCTTGTGAACCTAGCTAAGTCGGAGATGGTTTTTACCCGCAATACTCCCCAAGTGGTGAAAGATGAAATTCAACCGCTGTTACCAATCCGAGAAGTTTCAAGTTTCTCCAAACACGTGGGACTTTCGAGTGTCATTGGCAAATAAAAAAAGGTGTTTCAATTTGTCGTTGATAAGGTTTGGCGACGATTACAAGGATGGCGACGCAAGCTTTTAAGCAGACCAGGGAAAGAAATCTTGCTAAAACTGACATACAAGCTATTCCGAATTACTTAATGCAACTGTTTCTTCTGCCCATCAGTGCGCTTGATCAAATAGAGAAGCTAATGAATAGGTTATGGTGGCAACATTCAGATTCACAAAGAACAACCATTCATTGGTCCTCTTGGGAAAATATGTCTCAGCCGAAGCAATAGGGTGGCTTAGGATTTCGGCAGCTGCGGGACTTCAATTTAGCACTGGTGGCGAAACAAGGGTGGAGGTTGCTTAGTAGACCACATTCATTGGTGACAAGAATTTATAAGGCTCGCAACTTTCCTCAATGTAGTTTCCTAGAAGCAACAGGTGGATCGAACCCGAGCTGTATGTGGCGGAGTTTCCTTAAAGCACAAGACATCCTCAGAGAAGGTACCTTATACAGAGTTGGACGTGGAACGATGATCTCAGCTTTCGATGACCCATGGATTACCTCTCTCCTTAGGTTTCAAATTCACTCGGCAAATACTACAAGCAGGGAGAAACTCACTATTACTAACCTTCGTAGTGAGAATGGATGGCAGTGGGTCTCAGCGAAGCTTGATTTGTTACTGGCCAGGTGGCTGCTGTTAAGAAAATCCCTTGTTTAAGACATGCTTGCGATGACGTTTGGACTTGGTTGGCAGATATAGGTGGCCTCTATACTGTTAAAAGTGGCTATAGGTTACTAATGCAAAGAATTCATGTTAATCACTCCTTATTGACTTTACTATGGCGCTGGTTATGGAAGTTAGATTTACCAAAGAAGATTCTCAACTTTTTATGGCGTTGCCTAAGGTTGAGATATCGACGTGTTGACATTGATGTGGTTTGTCCTTTATGTCACCAGCAAGTCGAAATAATTTGCTACACATTATTTGATTGTGTCCCTGTCAGGGCCGTGTGGTCTTGGAGCAAATTGCCGATTAGTTTTCATGTGCAGTCTCTCCAACAGTAGTTGCAAGACGTTATGTCGCTTTAGACTATGGAGCAACAGCAGCGCGGTGTAACGATTATGTGGGAGATTTGACGATCCAGAAATGAATTTATTTGGCACCAGCGATGTCCCTCAGCTGGCATAATCTACACAGTAGTTGACCGTTTTGTTTCAAAGTAGAAGGCAACAGTGGCAGCAAGGAAAGTTGGTGTATTCTCTACTGCAGAGTCGTCTCCAATGAAATGGGAGTTGCCTACTGAAGGTACTCTGAAATTAAATGTTGATTCCATGTTTCAACATGCTTCCAATGCAGCAGGTGCAAAATGGATCCTTCGCGATCATCTGGGTTGTTGCATAGGTGGTAGTAAGTGCAATAGTGGTGTGGTTGAAAACCCAGTTGTTGCAGAGGCAGTTGGTTTGTGGGAGGCGTTTAGTTGGTTGAAGGGAGTTGTTGCTGACAGACGGATTGTAGTTGAATCAGACTGCCTGGAATTGGTTGTAACTATTCGAGGAAAACAAAATGGTTCATATCTTGGTGGTTTGGTTTTCGATATTAAAAGTTTGTTAGTGTTAGTGAATATATAAAACAATTAAGTTGACCTTACACAATAGCTTAAGCTGATTCAGCTTAAGCTATTGTGTTGAAATGGTCATTTAATATGGTATCAGAGCCTTTGTGACCAAGTGGTCGTGAGTTCGAATTCTACCACTCACCTATTATTCAGCACAAGGTAGAATGAGTGTGTGCAAGTTTTAATGTTGGACCCCGAACTTTTGGTGAAAATTAGAAATATTAAAATGAATTTAAATGAGAAAGAAATTGGTGAAAAAATTTATGAATTTAAGATAATTTGATGAATTTAAGAAAAATTTATGAGAAAAGAATTGTTTAGTTTTGATGACTTCAATATTTGAGTCGATTTGT
>JAOSBP010000004.1:157001-169346 GCA_027563825.1 Erythroxylum mucronatum
TTGAATTCAATTCTAATATTATTAGATTTGTTCCAAACAGTGTAATTGAATTCAATTCTAATATTACTGGATTTGTTTCAAACAGTGTAAATCGAATTCAATTCTAATTTCATTAATATAATTGAATTCAATTCATACATGAATTCAATTCGCTGTGTACCAAACAGCCTGTTTATAAAGTTATAGATAACTATGTCTCTTACTATTTTAGTGTCTATTTGGTTCTATTTTTGGAGAGGTGAATAAACATTTTTTTACACAGCAAAAGTTTTTTTTTAAATGACTGTTTGACTGTAAAATAAAAAAGATCACTTTTTTAATAGATATTTTTTTTGGTAGTCAAAATACAACTTTTTGAAAACTCAAATCTAAAACTTATAAAAAAAGTACTTTTTTTAGGTAGATTGTTTTAGTTTAATTAATAAACCTATTTTTTTTGTCTCTTTTACCCTTTTATTTTACACATAATTTTTACAATATTCATAAACTCATCTTTACATTTTTTATGGGATCTATATAATATTATTTAGCTTTTTATTATATTTTTAATATTTATTTTCAATATTAATTTTATTTATGTTATAATCCATATAAAAAATTTAATTTTGATATATTTTTCATATGATTTACAATTATATAATAATTAATATATTGTGTTTTGTATAGTGTTTAATATACTTTAAATAATATTTATATGTATAAATAATTTTTATTACAAAATAAAATATAACTAAAATTAATAAAATATTTTTATATCTTTTTAAAAAAATTATTTTTTAATTAACAGTCAAACAATTAAGTGATTTTTTTTAAAACTTTCGCTAGCAAAAACCCTATTCTCAAAAGCTATATAGTATATAAGGAAGAGTATGTTAGAAACATGCCTCTCTTGATACGCCAATCTTGCCCGTCAAGCTTCTCATCTTTTGTCAGCCAAATCCCCGCTTAGCTCCGCTCTTCATCATCTTACGCTGGAGGCTTGGACCTCTGCCCAGTGCCTCTCAAGAACGAGAGAGAGAGAAGCCGGAGACGTTGAATCAGAGGCAGAATTGTGATCTCGAGTTACCCCGTGAGGAGGTGAGATTATTTCTTCCATCGCTTGTGAATTATTGTTTCTAAATTTTCTTGACAAAGTCTACAATCCGTAGAGATTGCGGTATTCAAGTTGTTTCGATCTGTTTTGCCATTCGTAACATGTGGAAATTGGCACGAGTGTTTTTTTCAGTTGATTTTGATTCTGGTGTCGCGTGTATACTGATAATCGCATTTGCTTAGTATTGTTTATTCAACATCGGCAAGCTTCAACTGCAGATGAATCGAGTCTTTGAGAAGGAGAACTCCGTCTGGGGGTAGCTAGACGAGAAGTCCAGAAATCAGAATTGACGAGCTAGTTAACAATTCTAAAGAAGTTGAAGTTGGCTTCAACTTGATGAACAATACCTCCCAGAATATGGTTCAAACGGAAGATTGTTTGATAGTGGATAGGGAAAAACTTTGGAGAGAGGAAGAGGAAGATTCTGAGAAGAGGCTACTCGCCAAAGTGGAACGTCTGGAAAGAGAAATTAAAGAGCTCCAACAATCACTGAGACGAGAGAGAGAAACAGTGGCTGAGAAACAGGGAAAAGGTCGATGTTTAGTCAAACATCTGAGTCGGGTAATTTCACACATAGCTGATTTTGAAGCCAAGTTAATTGAACGTGTAAAACAGAATGAAGAACTTGTGAAGAAATTGGAATGCGCGGAGGAGAATGTCCACAAACTCCAAGCTGAGCTTAAGAAGAAGAATGAAGAGATTGACGAGGAAAAAGCTTTGCAAGCCCAATTAGTTCAAGAAATTGAGGAAAATGCTTTGAAGCTATCGAAGCAAAAGCAACAGTTGGAGGAGTCTGAGAATGATAGGAATCTTCTCATGGACAGAGTCCATGATTTAACGAAGCTGTTAAACGACCTGCAGAGTAACTCCAGGAGCAAAGATAAGGTGACTGGGGCAGAAGAAGACTCTTATGAAAAGCTGGAGGCTGAGATAAAGCAGAGAAGTGATGTAATTGAGGCTTACAGAAAGCTGAAGTCTCGGTACAACTTCTTGTGCGCAAAGTTCGGTATTACAAGGGATAATGTAGTTGAGCAAGGCCAATCTGAGGATGGAAGTCTTTCATTGAACCATCGGCAAAATTCAACAACTTCAAATTGTACGGCATCTTTTAGTACTATCTTTAATTCATATATTACAGAAAAATTATACTATTGAAATTGATAATGACATAATAACAGTTATGCTAGAAAGGTAAAATTTGCTCAACATCCCCTTGTGTCTGTCTAATTCTGGTTATTGTTTTGTTATGTGTTATATATGTAGCTTTAAAGATCCTGATGAAACTATTCTAGTGCCCTGCTGATAGAAATTGCATCTGTTGTTGTCCATGGTTTTAACCGATCTGCATTGCATGTGCTAGACCGGGAGAACAAAGAATTATTTACGGCTGCAGCTGCTTGTGAGGCCGAGAAACTGAAGATTGAGAGTGCCTTGAGTAATGGCATGGTGGATAAAGTGGTTATAAAGGCTGCTATTCCAATAGGCCGGCTGGCGGAACAAGGAGAGGGTCTGGCACTGCCCGGTAAGAGGCTTACAAGCAAGAGATCCATTCCAGAATCAGAACTCAACTTTCCCCCTTCTGGTTTTGTTGCTAGAAAATGTCATCCTGATACGAAATCTGCCCCAATAATTGGTGTAAAGCGAGCTGCATCTTCACGGATAGATATCAGGCCCTTCCAAGGCAAAGGTGGGAATGACCTTCATGATGATTTTCTGGACACTCCGCTTGAGAGCTTCAAAAGAAACTTGAACGAGATTACCAAAGAAGTAGTGAGTCCTGACGATTCAGATGAAGAAACACAGAAAGTAAATGTTGTGCGTAGCAGAGAAGACCGACATGCACCAGGCCTATATACTGTCAACAGAGTTTTCAAATATGTTGACGGAGTTAGAAAGAAAGCCAAGCGGCAATCTTTAAAAGGAGTTGAATGCAAGCAGTGTAAGAAATTATATAATGCAGTTCTTCCTAAAAATGGAGGCAGGAATTATGATGGTAATAGACATAACTGTAAGCATCATGGCGGTGTTTCTGGGCAACGCCATAAATGCATCGCTCCAATGACTCCTGAAGGGTTTTGGAATATTGGGTTTGAATCCGAGGTGTGATCTTTTGTTGACAGACATATTGGCTTCACTATTTAAACAACTCGGATGATTCTATAGCTCGGTGTGAACCAAAATCATAAAATAGCCTGTAACTGGAGATCAATTAATGGCAGATCAATGATTTTACTATGAATTAATAGTCTGAGGATGAAATGATGTGAATTGTTACTAATAGCTTGGATTGATTCAAATACTATCAAGTAGCACAATGAAAGCAGCAGCTTGGGCAGAGTAGTCAGTGCGGACATTTTCATCGGAACAAGAAGAATCAGTGCGGAATCAGACATTCATAATCTGTGTTATGGCTATCTTCGAGGGTGGTCATTGACCGTGTACTTCTTCTATTCCTTTTTCAGTTCAACAAGTACTGCAGGACCAGTTTCTAGGCAACGTAGCAGTTGGGACTACGTGTGGATGTCAGTTAGAAGGAGGACAGCACATTTATTGTTTGCCAGCCTGCTTCAGGTAATTACTTTTGATCTGTTCTTGTGCACAAACTGCCAAAAATTAAAAGGAATTCTGATCGGGTATTGGCTATTCATTGCTCATCAAACTCTGCATGGGACCAAGACGAACAAGTTCCTTATGTTATTACCTAGTAAACTATTGTTCATTTTTATTCTTGGAGATCCAGAGGAACCCTTTGTAGCATTTAACAAGACTAAAGTAAACGATGCTGGTTTCGTTGGTCACGTGTTGGCTGTTTTCTTGTCTTTCCTTACAGATATCCGATGTCGATTCAACAGACTAAAGTGCTTTTTGCAATTTTCTAAATTTATCACCTGTCGGCCCTGCATTGCGTTGGATTAAGCTGGAGTGGGGTTTCAGTTTTTTACTATGAACACACATCTCTATTTTTTTTTTAGTTTTTCCTATTCTTTCGAAAGGGGTCATTTAATTTGCTTGCAAAGTCTTGCATGTGGAAAGGTTTCCGACTCAAAGAGGTTGGTTAACCATACACGCATTATCTAAATCTAAATTACAACATTGATACAGAATCCATTGATTTATAGTAATATTACTATATGTTATCTCCATCCATCGTTCTCACCCATTTCCACAAATGTGAGAATCTGTCTCAAGCTTATGCTGTCTTCACGTGCATGCAACTGCATTCACTTTTGTCCATGTCTTCACTCTTTTTTCTTTTTCTTTTTCTTTTTTTAATCTCAGCATAACAAAAGCTTTTGGAAGGGAAGGTTACAATTTGCATTAATCAAATTACGGAAAGCTTACACTTTTAATAATCCAAGAAATAGGTATTTCATTGGTTACCAAATCATCAGCAAGTCCTGAGAGGGTTGCCGCAAAGACAGTCGTTGAAACTGAAGGACGAAGCTTCAAGATGATCGAACGGCGATCCCACCGGAATTGAGCCACAGAGGTGGTTGTGGCTCAAGTCCAAATGCCCGATATACGCCGCGGCCGACAATGAAGCTGGTATGTTACCCTTGAAGTTGTTGTAAGACAGATCAAGAGCCATAAGATAAGTTTTGGATCCGAAAACATCGGGAATATTACCCTCAAGAGCATTTCTGCTCAGGTTGAGTATGCCTAAGCCCTTGCTACTCAACACAGACCCGGGTAGTTCACCGGAAATCTTGTTACTGTCCAGATTAAGGGTTGCAAGGACCGGCATGTTCCCTATCCAGGAAGGAATGGAACCGGAAATCTGATTCTTGCTCAAATCCAAGTCAGCAAGACGGTACATTCTGGATATGGAGTTCGGGATTGAGCCACTGAGTTGGTTTCGACTTAGCAATGCACGACTCAGCATTTTTAGGCTACCAAAGTCCGCGGGCAGCTGACCGGAGAGTCTGTTGTTGCTAAAGTCTAAGTGCTTCAGATTGACCAACTTGGTTATAGAAGCAGGAATAACTCCAGAGATTTGATTCTCGGCGAGGTTTAGAACAACGAGACTCTGGAGATTTCCGATCTCGTAAGGAATAGAACCAGATATTTGGTTGCCAACGAGATCCAGGAAGCGGAGTGAGTCGAGAGAGACTATGCATGCAGGGATCTCCCCGGTGATGCCTTTCCAGTCAGCGATGATAAGAGTGGTGAGCTTGTCCAGTTTGCAGATTGACGGGTTGATGGAACCGGTCATGTAACCGGAGCGACCAGCTTTTTGGAAGATGGGGTCCTCCGACTCTCCCCGCAGGTTGATTTCCGCCACACGGCCTGTGGTTGGGTCACAGCTGACGCCGTACCACTTCGAACAGTCGGTGCCAGTCCAGGAGGTCAACACTCCCAAGTAAGGGTCCTTGAGTGAAGATTTGAAAGCCGTTAATGCTGCGATGTCGGAAGGCGGGCAGGAGTGGACAAAGTCCAAGGAAATAACAGAGATAAAGAGGAGTAATGAGGTAATAATACTCATCTCTTTGGTTTCTAATTCTATCTCTGTTTGTTGATGAAAAAAGGGAGGGGAGGGGTGGGTTTGGAGTGCTGAGACTTCGAGTATGGGTCTGATTATATAATATATGCCTTAAAAACTGACCATGTGAGTGCTCTGTCTTGTATAAGTTAAAAACATATATATACACATAGGATTCAGGGTTTACATTATCTGAAAAAGGCAGGAGGTGATTCCTGGCCTGGGGTGGGGTTGTTGAAATCTAAGATGATTATATTTGGTAGCATCATTGAAATCCAAGTGATTATGATTCCATTTATATTGTCAAGCAAGATATAATTAAGCAGATCTTCAGTTGGTATCTAATAATTAAAGTGCAATCTAAATACAAAGTAGGAATGTAAACACTAAAGAAATATATAGGTAGATAGTCGGAAAAAGTAGTGTATTTAGTGGGTAAAATTGAGAAAAGCAAGCTAGGCGGCCCACCATAAGCAACAATTGCATGTGTGTGTCATGTGGAAAAAGGTGGCAATGATGGATATATGAATCAAATGAAAGTATTCCCCACCTCCTCGTCTTTGGTGAGAGTCGACGAACTCTAATAACTATCACATAATAAGCCACACATGGGAACAGACAAACAGTAGATAAGGTTGGGAAAACATAGATATGAATGAATTAATAAGCAAGTAATTTAACATAGGTGCGGTTGATGCATGATCGAGAGAACATGGCGAGTGTGTCTTGCTTTGAAAACATCATTCAAACTGAGTCATGTGACAATGCTTAAAGAAAAACAAAATTAGTTGAATTAATATACTTTTTTGTGGTATAAAAACACTATTTAAGTGTCGGATCGGATGGATTCAGAATGTATTTATACTTGGACAGACATGCCTTTTTTTTATATAAGAAGGATAATTAAACTAAACATTAAGTTGTTAGTCGAGAAAAGGACACTTCCAAGACATTTTCGAAGAAGACAGAGACAATTTACAAGTGAGTTTTGAAACAAATGGATGCCAAGTTTAAGAGAATTGGCAAAATTAGCTAGTCAATTCGCAGCTCAACCGGCCTCTTGATATACATGTTTAGTTTTCATTAGCCACTCTTTGGTTAGTAAATTTTGAATATCCAAAAGCAGATAATTATATGAGAATTGATGTTTATCGGAGAATGACAGGATGTTAATTACTATTAGCGAGTCCAAGACCAGCTCGACTCTTGATGCTTATCAGTGATGTGAATTCCTATATAGTTTTGACAGACATAAGAGCCTGTCGCAGGAACTAGTTTAGGCTGGCTCGTTGGGTCTGATCAAAGCTAATGGACCCAATTCCTGTCTGTTAGTGTTTTGAAATCAGATACCAAAAGACTGCAAGCTAATGGACCCAAATCCCCTCTGTAAGAGTTCTGAAATCCGATACCAAAAGCCTGCTGGCACGAAATCTCTAAGCTTCACATATCATTTTATAATTGTCAAGCTCAAATACATTTGTTTAAGTCTTGCAATGATCAATGGAGTGAAGCCTACTCCACATGTCATTTTACAAATGGTTTAATTTTATTCCTTCAGTGAAGAAGATGCTCGAGTCTAGAGGACGGAGATACCATGAAATCAAGCAAAAATATGTTCAGTCATGATTGTACCATGAAATCAAGCAAAAATATGTTCAGTTACGATTGCTTGTTTGCCGTCGACAACTGTTTGAGATTGGTTATCCATCTGTTAACAGTTCAACTGCCTGGATGCTTCATACAAAGCAATGCCAATACTCACAGATAGATTAAGACATCGAACATCGGTAGCAGTCAGTAAAGCAAGAGAACTTGCTTCTGAGAACTGATGTTTAAACATGAAGAGAAGATCAAAAGGTGGCAAATTTAATGAGTTGTTCCTCTTTTAGTGAATGCCAACAAACGCTTGTTATCTTCCTGCAGCAAAGGGCGGGGAATGTGAGAGGAAGAAAAATTAAGGTTTCCAAGTACAACGACAATGACAACTTCCATAAAAACACAAAAGGGCTTTGTCCACAAAATCTGATGATGGGATTATGATTCATGAGGCTGATGCTTGCTATCTGCATATGGAAGAAGTAGTAATAAATGCAATAGGTAAGGAGCTAGAATAGGATACGGCCAGTGGTCTAGTTCAGCACGCTTTAATTTTGTATCATCGGCTTGGAATCCCAAGGGCTGCATTGCAACGGGGAAGGTACTAGACAATTGTGGTGTTCGATTCTTTTTCGGAAACTTAAAGCGACATCAACTTTTGCTGCCTATATGGTCCTGCCCAGTTCGAATCTAGATTAGTCGATTGCTCGTGTAGCATTGGATACCGGATAGTTTAACAAAAAAAAAAAACTTTTGGTATAGTTTCTGCAGTTAAATTAGTATAAAACTAGAGACGTTGAGAAGAATAACATATAGACTTAGTAGTTGGAACCTTACTTGAATTTATGTGTAGTCTGACTTTTCTTTTTGTGTAAGCCCGTAGATCTATTGCAAATTTCACATAGTATTAGAGTAGGTTTGATTTGGATTATTAAATTTTTGGTTGTCTATTTGAATGCTCAATCTCAGTTGCACTTGAGAGGAAGTGTTTAGAATACTCATATATGAGTGTCTCATATTGAAAAAAGAGGAAAAAAAAGATTAACATATAAGTTTAATGGGCTACTCTATTTATTACCAATTAATTTTAGAATAGAACTTCAATTGAACTTGTATGTAATTTAACTTTCTTTCTCGTGTAAGCCCGTAAGTTCATTACAAATTTCACACAAAGTGTCTTATGTTGATGAAATTAAAGACCGTTAACATTGTTCTTAAAAACATGGACACATCCAGAAATTTTAATTTGATTCTTTTGGGGAAGTTTTCCTTTGAACTTAATCCTTTTACTTTCAGAAGGGATATCATATGGAAACGAGCATTGATCAAGACTTAGAAACCATCTATCAATCGGTAATTTTTAAGTATTAGTTTAAATCTTCAGTCTTTAGTAACTTGGTTTTTGCAACTGCTATTACAATAGCATTGGTATATGTCATGGTTTCCTGGAAACCTTTAAACGGGTGTTTGCTTGTGCTAATAGCTTTTTCATTCTTATTGCTAATCATTACGAGAGTTCCTTTTTCCTATTCCTTTCGTCACTCGTACAAAAGTTGACCCCTTTCTGCTTGTACCGGGTACTTAGTCCTCCAGCCCATGTAAATGTCGGCTAGGTCTCTATCATCACTTTTTTTGCTTCAATTGAATGGCTTTCTTATGTTTTAGAATCACATATTACTTTGGAATTTGATGCCATACCCATTCAGTCTCTGCATCCCCACCACCAGTTCAGGCTTTGTTTTATATCTGATTTGACTAATAAATTACATTAGTTATTTTTCAGAAATGTTTGATAAAATTAGTTGTTTAGTATTTGCTGTTTATGCGTAAAATAACTTATAAGGATATAACTTTAAAACAAATTATAAGAATATGAAAATTATATATATTATATTTCGTTGAATATACTTATAAGATTTTAGATTTTAAATATTTAATTCTACAAAAATTAAGTTTATAACTCTAATAAAAAACATAAAACATATAATAATAATAACGATGATGACGATGATCAGGGACGGATCCATAAATTATTTTAAGTGGGGGCAAAATATTTAAAATACTCTTATATTTTAAGTGTGGCAATCCTTGTGGAGTTAGGGGAAGAAGAAGCCAAAAAGACAAAAAGTAGTGTGAAGAAAAAGCCAAAAGGATAGAAAATCTGAATAAAAAAAGTCAATTAAGTATGTAGTTTTTATTTCTCTATTTGGTTTTCATTTAAAAAAGTCATGGGCCCAATAATAGTAATCTTAATAAAAATAGATGAGCTCAGATTTTATTTTCATTTGATATCTTAATATATCTATATTTTTATTATTTTTTGTCACCAATTAAATTAATGAGACAAAATTTTAAATTAAAATTTTTTAGATGTCAGTGGGGGCAAGTGCCCCCACTGTGGCTCCGTCCTTGATGACGATGATGATGACGACGACGACGATACATCAAAAAATATAATATAAAAATTCAAATGAAGTTTAACAACACAATACAAATAAAACAAAAGAAATGAACACCATTAGTTAAAGAAAATGTTTACAATTTAAGAACGACGTCTAACTCCCATTAAACTATAAGCAATATTATCACGAATATTTGTCATCTCCAGAGTTCTTTGTTCTTGAATGTCTTCTTATGTAGAGTTAACTTCAACATCTCAAAATACATCTGGAAGTATAAATTCAGGATCTTGATCGATGATGCTAAAAGTCGGGTCATCAATTGTACTTCTTCTAATAAAGTTATATAATGCAAAGTTGAATAAATTATTCTATTTTGATCTATTAATGAATATTTAGGTTTTTTCTCTAGTATCTTCCATTAAGCCTTAAGAACACCGAAAGCTCTCTCAATACAACTTCTCAATGATGAATGAGCTTGATTAAAAACTTCTCGAGATCTTCTTGGATTCGCATCATGAAACACCGATTGATGATATCTTGTCTTTAGGTAAGGTGTCAAATATCCTTCTCTTTCTGGATAACCTTTGTCAACCAAGTAATATTTACTTGAGTTTCCATAGAAGCAATATAATTAGTATAAATGATATCATAAAAAGTCTAAATCATGAAGTGCAAATCCTACAAATCTTAAAATTACCTATCATTGGTTTTGAAAATTTAAGTCTCGGATTACCGATTGTATTAAGAAAAATTCGAGAATCGTGTGTTGATTCCTCTCAACTCGCTAAAACATATGTAAATAGTAAGTTAAAGTCACATGCTGCCAATACATTTGTTCTTGTTATTCCTTTCCGTCCTCTAAATCTCATTTGATCCTCCTCTGTAACAATTACCGCTATATGTGTACCATCAGTAGCTCCAATGCAATCCTAATATAAAACAATAATTATAAGATGATAAAACAACATTTTTCAATGGAAAATATAATGAAGGGGAAGGAAAAACATATTCAATTACCTTAAAATATGGCATATATCTAATCATTGGCAATTTGTGGTAGAATGTCCTTGAATTCGGGATCTTTTAGTACGAGTATATCTCTTGAAAATCCATCCATAGCAATCAAAACTTCTTTAAAAACTCTAGTCACAGTTTCACCAGAATGTTGAAAATGCTCTTGGGTATCTCTATTAGAGGAACCTTTACTTAGGACATACACAAATAAACCAACTTTCTCCAAAATAGACATCTTATCCGAAGGTCTCAAACCATAATTATTTTCCAAAACCATACATAATTGACGAAATGTATTTTAATTCATCCTAAATGTATTAAAACACCTTTTTTCACGACCATTCAATAATTCATTCATCCATGGTTCTCCTGTTTGATAGGAAGTTATGCGTGATTCTTTGTATATGTGGTTAAAAAAATACACACTCATGTAACCCACTACACAAGCCATCGAATCCCAAAACTCAATCTCATTATCCAAAAATTACTTCATTTGCAGAAGCTGCATAATTTGCATAACATTATCATCTATACCTACAGATCAATAAGTAAAATTATATTGTAGATAAACAAGACACTTATATGTCTAAATATAAAGAAATAAATAATATAGCACATAATAAAATTATATATTACCAATAAGATAACATAATAAAATAAAATAAGCTAACCAAATTCATAATGTCTTAAAAAACACCATGTGAATATAAGTGCACAAATAATAAAAACAATAAAGTAAACATAGTAATGGATAGATAGAAACTATGTTTAATGTTTTTTTGTTTGTCATACTCATACATAAACTTTATGTATTCAACCCTCTTTATATCATCTGGTAAACTAAATAAAAAAGGACCTTTTTTGCGGATCTTCAATCAATATGCAAGCAAACTAAAATTCAGGAGTACCAGTCTCTATACCAGGCAAAGTATATATTTCTTCCAAAGCATTCGTAATATCACGATGTGACGCACTAGCACCGGGACTTTGTGATGCACCAATATTCATCTTTTCCAAAATTTTCGTAATGGATTTATTCATCTTCATTGTTTCACTCTGTCTCTTTTGAATAAATTGCATCATATCGTCAAGCCTCTCATACATTGCTGCAGATCTTTCTACCCTTTTAGCAAAATTAGTTCTTACACTCTTGTTACTTTATGAACTATCACTCTCCAAAATCCTTTTACATCTTCTTCTCTCACTCCCTTCATCATGTGTAGCTTGAGGGGTTAGGGTAGATTCTCTCCACACTTCTTCCCAATTGTTTAGATCATTAGTCTCATCTATATTCTCATGATCATGATAGCCTGACAATTGATGATGAGCATTATAACTATCAGGTGGGGAAGGAACATATACTTCCTAAACTTCTCGTTGTCCTTGTGGAGGGTCAGCCACAGGACAAAATGTAGTTTCTCTTTGGGCTAAACATCCAAAAAATTGATCCAACTTACATTCAAGCTCAAGTTCAAGCCCTCTTTCAATGTTTTTAAATTGATGTTTTCCTATAAAAAATTAAATAACTTATACTTAACTAACTATTTAACATTAAAGGAAAATAATTTAAATTGGGGAAAAAGGGATAACCTTAATCTTCAAAGTCCACCACTCCTCACTAGCAGCAATTGCTCCTTTGTCATAATCCCATCCTAATCCCGTTTCTTTCCCTTTCAATTGTGCCCAAAGACTCCATCTAGTTCTCATCCAATCAAACTTATTTTTAAGCTTTGTTTTATCCCATGGTAAGTTGGTTGCTT
>JAOSBP010000004.1:183167-195317 GCA_027563825.1 Erythroxylum mucronatum
TAATATTTTTATTAATGAATAGTTATATTTTAATTAATAATAATATTTTAATTAAATATAATGTAATTAATTAAAATTTTATTAATTAGTTACATAAAGCCCTTAATTAATTAAAATATATAATTAATTAAATATAATGTAATCAATGATTCTCATTCCTCTCGATTACTAGGGGAATGGAAGATTGTCAAGAAGTGGGTAATAAAAATGTTACCCCTTCAATGATAGTTTGATGCCAAAAATAAGTTTTCATTCTATTCCCATACATTTTTTTCCATTACCCCCAACCAAGCACCCCCTTATTAGAAACAAAGGAAATCACAAATGCTACCCTTTAGATATTAGATAAATCTCTAGATTGATGTAATAACCTGCAAATCACGCCAATCAAGTAAGCCCTATATGACAGGTTCGATTAAAAGAGCCTAAGTAGATGAAATTGAACATGATACCTTTTGGCTCTATGCCCCTCTACTACACCAACTCGCCCACCTTTAGGGGCCACTAAACCTACACTCCAACCCATTCATTTCACAGTGAAAGAATTAAACTTTTTATTAAAATTAAAGGCTATTAGTTTCATGTTAAAATTTAGAAGATAAAAAGTCTTTATAAATTATATTTGAACCTATAATTATATTAAATTTGAATTAAAATTAAGATAAAAACACAGGCTTCTCTCATAATTTAACATATTGTAAATTTTCACATAATTAAAAATTTTCTCTTATAATTTAAAATTTTTTAGAAAAACCTCTTCAATTTTAAAATTATCATTAAAACTCATTTTAATTATATAAAAAAGACAAAACATACATAATAGTACATCAAGCGTGAACTAATTAAATTTCAATAATATAATAATTAAATTCATCTCTTAAATACGACTCAAATTAATAAATTTGACTTAAATTAATAATTTAAGATAATTAATTTATTAATTTAAGTCAAATTTAATTAGTTCGATTCGAGTTTAAAAATTATGTTGACTCGTCATGTAAATGATGTTTAGGACACATATTTTATTATTATATTTTAATTGAAGTATAAGAAACTGAAAATTAAAATATATTTTTTTAAAACTTAAAAACTAAATTTTTTTTAGAGAAGATATATATATTTTATTCTTAAAATGATTGTTACAAGAATTGATCATACCAATTTTCAATCATGAATTCGACTCTAATGTGAGATGTTAATAAACAATCAAGATAGAACAGAATCACACTGATCATATCAAACAGGATTTTTTTTCACATGTATATAATAAACAAAAACGCATACTTGATTTATGGTTGTAGTTCTACCGATAAAAAAACTTTTACTGCCTTTCTCCTTTTGCAGAAGTTTTCGTTCATGAGATAAGAACTTATCTCTGTGTTCCTTTGTTTTTAAATGCTAAACCTTAGGTCCTTAACTGCTTTTGATAGTTATGTAAAGTAGGGACGGAGTCAGACTCAACTCTAAGGGGGGCCAGAGAAGGAGGGCTGTGTGTGCAGAGTTGAAAAGAAGAGAAGAGAAGATAGGGATTTTTTTTTAAAGAGGGCCACTTATATTTGTAATTTTAAAAATTTTAATTATATAAGTAATTTTAAAAAAAATTGAAAGGCCCCCTTCCCTATAACATGGCTCCGTCCCTGATGTAAAGTATAATGACCATAATATCCTTGGTGTATTGGATTCATTACGAGGTCTATTTTCCTGATTACCAAACGGATTGAAGCAATCTCAACATATCAACGCTCATATGTTGCTTCAAAATCGAACTTCTTGTGTTATGATTACTTATGAAATGGAATCATGACAAGGCAATACTCGCCTTTGTTTGCCATGTGAGAAGTTTGGTTTTTCGCTTCCTTTTGCACGACTTAATTGGACATATTCTTAAAGAAACCAAGACACATTTCACTCATTTTGATCTTAACCAAGCAATGATCGTGCAGTGATGAATGCTGTCGTACCAACTGACAAGAATAAATAAATAACATTCTTAATTGGAAAAATATAAAGTTTCACTTATAAAAAAGTTTTAAGTAAATTAAAAATATAATATTTAGGAAATCTACTTGATAAATCAAAATTAGTCTTAGGAAATTCAACATGTGTATCGAGAAGGGAACAATGTGCCGATACTCTTGCTTTTCTAGCGGTCGTATTAAACTCAAGTTTGCATATTTTACTGGAGCCTCCGATAATTGTTATGGAGCTAATCCACCGAAACAAGCAAGGAGCTTTATACCGCAGAACACTGCACTTCTTTTTGTTTTTATTAAAGAAGATATATATGCATATAGAGGTTGCCCACCTAAAAGAATGTCGTTGCTCATTTGCCTATGGTGGATTGAATACATTGCTTCCCCTGAAATAAATTCCTGACTTCGCCACTGCTCGTAGGTCGTGAAATATTAAGAATACACTTCTTTTTGTTTTTAATTTAGCTGAATGGGGTTGCCACTAGTGGTTCCATGTCAAAACAAGATGATAAAGTAGTGATTGAGCTAATTAGTTGCAAGGAAAAGATAAAAAAAGAATAGAGAATGTGTTTGCTGTGTGGCTTCCACGCGAAAGTGGAACTGCATATTCATATTGAATTCTGAGAGGACCGCTTTACTGATCACCTCAAGATTCTTTACTGTGTTTGCCGTGTGGCTTCCACACGAAAGTGGAATTGCATATTCATATTGACTTCTGAGAGGGACCGCTTTAATGATCACCTCAAGATTCTTTATTTTCTCTTTAACTGAATTAATTTGAATTCTTATTCTTTTTGTACACCAAAATATAAAAAATAAAATAATTACAAAATATCTTTCTTAATTATCCTCTAATAATACTTTATGCTTCAATAAAGTTAAGAACAAATTAGTAATTTCAACCTATTCTCTCTTTCATTTGTATAAAATGGAATGCCATTATTATCATATCACCGGTACAAGTATTCTTAAACTTTCCTTGTATTGACTAAGCATGAAAATGTTAAAGAGTTTATAGATGATAAGGGTCAACTTTCAAATAATTAGTTCTAGTCATTTTTTCAATAGTTGACTCAAGCTTAATTCTAATATGGTATTAGAGCCGATGGTTGTCCGTCTGGATGTCCAGTACCAGCGACCTGGTCCGATTACCACCGCGTTTATTTTAAGTAACAACTAAATATCCAGCCCCAGTTGCACTTGAGGGAGAGTGTTATAGTATCTCATATTAACTAAACATGAAAATGTTAAAAAGTTTACAAGTAGTAAGAGTCAGCTATCTAAATGACTAGTTCTAGTTATTTTGGCAATAATTGACCCAAGTCCAATTCTGATGGGTACTATTGTTATTGCAAAAATTTGTTAACACTAAAATCTTAAATTGTAAAAATTATAAATGACACTAACGATTGAAAAATTCAATCGGTTCGGCTAGTTCAATTATAAAATTTTGAATCGTTTAACTTTTCAGTTTAATTTGATTTACTTTAATAACCTTTTTTGTTAAAATAAAAATTAATTAATTTATTAATTACTTATTCAATTTTTATAAATTAATAAGTTCTTATAAACTAAAATAAATAAATAATTTTTTAATTAAACTTCTAATTCTTTGTTGAATAAGGACAATTTTTCATCATTTTCAAAATTTTTAATTTTATTCAATTTTTACCGATTGAATCTTTTAAACATTAAACCTCTTATCTTACTAGTTTAAATTCTAGTCCAGTTTTTAAAATATTGAATACAATCATAAAAATACAATATTAATTATATTTGTATGATAAACCATCTTTCTTTAGGATTCACTAATAAAAATTAATTAAATACATGATTTCTTTTTTTATATCCACTAATAAAATTTAACGCATTCAAAATAGGATTAATGTAGTATAAATTTTATTTATTATTGCAAAAAATTATTATTATTATCATCACACTCAGTCCGAAGTCCCGCAATAATGTGGGATCTGAGAAAGTCTGATAGTAGACAGCCTTATCCTTACATAATAAAGAGGCTGTTTTCGGTAGATCCAAATGCAAACGTGACAATAAAAAAGTGATGCAGGTTAAAAAGTAAAATAAGTAAAACTGACATGCTAAATAATTATGTAAATAAATTACAATAAATACATAAATAAATAAAATCTAATTTGTAAATTTTCTGTAATTATGAATAATTCACAGAAAATTACAAACAAAATAACCGATAATTATAATAAATTAGATCATAATCATTATATTATCAAACACACACGCACTAAACATTGAGAATATAATATAGAAGATCACCAGAGGCACTTATCTACGCGCTAAGAAAAGTTAGGTCGTCTAAAAACTCATGCTGTGATTGGAATCCTACGTAGCTTCCATTTGCTAAAAGCTTCCCACGTCACCGACTAGAGATTTTTCTGTTCTCAGGACCAATTAACATTTGTAGCAGAAGAAAGATTGCATACAGCTTGCAAGATGGTTCTTGCAACGTATTGCTTTTCTTGATTCTTAAAGACTTGTTTAAGTTCTAAAATCCGTCAATTTTGTATTAATGCAAGTTGGTCTCATCGTAAAAATCGTTTAACCAAGTTAGTTTCCATTATAATACAGGAAATATTGCTTATCTTAATTTCGTCTGAGCTATGGTGTCAGCTTCTCGAGTGGAGCAGGAGAGGATGAAGCTTTTAGTTTTTCCTATCTCTATCTCTATCTCTATCTCCTTCTGTCACCTCACATTCACACTAACAAAGTAATACGTAATTATCTATTAGTTAACGAAGAAAGGTGGCGTTATTAGCGATGAAAGCCTGTGTTTAAAAGGGCAAGTTGGGGTGTGTTGTTACTACTTAGCAGTTATCAGTATCTAAACCAGTGTGAGCAGTCCTGAGATTGATGACCTGCTTTCTCTGTAACTCTTGGTTAGTTCCTACCTTTTTCTTTTCTGTCAATATTATCAATGGATTCTCCACATGCATGCATTTCATACGTGTGTTTGTTGCTTTTGATGAATGTATCTGATAGCAGTGTAGCTTCTTGTTAAGTGTGACTAACGAGTAAAAGAGAAGATGGGGTTTCAATTATTGAACGGGACAAAGGAATGAAGTGGTGTAGGTTTTATCTTAGGATTTGTTTTCTACTGTGGTCATGATTTATTATGATAACATTGTTCATTGGTTCCTTCTGCTTCATAAATTCTTCAATGGCTTTTTGAGTTTGGCATTATCTTGCTTAGAATTTCGTGGTTTCTCTTTTTAATCAGAAGGTCGAACCTTCCTTCCATGGAAGGTCTATCAATAATAATAATCTTGACTTTGATAAAAGAGTCTCACCTTTCATGGAACATAATCACTAAAACTCAAGTATCTAAAGCAGTTTATTGGAGGATTTTAATGTTTTGGAACTTCACTTGATTGATTTGTCTGATATGCTTGGAATTTGCTATCAGTTCTTGGATATATCTATATTCCTTTCAAGGACACTTGGATTGGCAGATTCTTTAACTTTTAATCTCTGGAGCTGAGGGAGGTTCAACTGTATCTCAATCAATCAATGCAAGAAGCTTTCACTATCAAGACTCTGTCGTTAGTTGCGTCTGTACTTAACCGGCTATCTAAAGATGCACCTACTGAGATCATATGTTTAAGATCTGTCAAAAACTAAACTGATAATCACTTTTCTAGTAATCATCATCTTCTCTGCTAATGCATAGATATGCATGTACCGGTAAGAGTCTTTTTTACAGAAAAGAGTTTATGTTGATCAGAACTGAAACATTTTTTGGAGAGTCATCGCAAACCTGACAGAACTAGCTGCATTAGAACTTTTTCCTGAAAAATAACTTGGAAAGATGGCTGAGGATGATTCATTGCAAAAAGCTGACAGGAAGTGGAAGGTACCACTCTCTGTTTTCTTTAGTGATGTAAGGTAAGCAAATTCTGTGTCCTAAACCCAAAATTGGTCTTAAAACATGCGGAGAAGACAGCGTTAATTACTGGGAATAATGCAGACTTGTTGTTAAGATGGATGAGCTTGGTCTGGAGGTCCTGAGGATTGCAGTACCTGCAGCAATGGCTCTGGCAGCTGACCCCATAGCTTCCTTGATTGATACAGCCTTCATTGGACATCTTGGTTTGTTTTCTTCTTCCATGAGTTTCGAAAACTTTAATGTTATTACCCTTTGATCATCGTATTCACACATGTAACTTGTTGAAACTGAAGAAGGTTTGTCATTTTCTTCACAACAGGACCAGTCGAAATAGCTGCCGTAGGAGTTTCCATTGCAATATTCAACCAAGCATCAAAAGTGACCATCTTCCCATTGGTCAGTGTAACAACATCTTTTGTTGCGGAGGAAGATACTGTTCAGAGAATTAGCAGTGAGACACACGAGAATGGTTCAGCCAAAACCATTGAAACGAAGAGAGAGCTGCGACCTGAAGATGTCAAGCTTGAAAACATGGAAAAAGGTTCTTCTACAGACACAAATGAAAAGAAAGATCCATACCCAGAAGCTGAAAAAGGTGTCTTATTTCTCCAATCATATCAGAAGATTCAATCGTAATTTCATCAAGAGTATCTGTAACTAACTGAATGTTTTGTTTTCTTCGTCAGATTCCAAGTCAACTACATGCAAGTCTGAGAAAGATGAGATGAAGCAATTACACAAGGAAAGGAGACATATCCCTTCAGCATCAACAGCTCTGATTGTTGGTGCTGTGCTTGGTCTCATGCAAACTATAGTGCTGATATTTGCAGCAAAACCTCTTCTACATATTATGGGAGTGAAATCGGTAAGCTTCTTCACTGTTTTTCCTGAAATGCAGTTAATTCCATTGACGTTCTTCTTCTTCTTTTCAGAATATTATCACTAATGTCACTTTCAGTTGAGGTTAAGGTAAACAGAAAGTTCAGATGAGAAGGATATAATAATCTAGCTTTCAAGTTCCAATCTTCGTAACCTTATTAAATAAGAAACTGATTAGAAAGATTTAGTAATTAAATCCATTTACTCTCCTGATTGTACATAAGCATCAGCCCGCACCACTTGAGAGTAATTGATTGAGAATTTGATGTTTTCGTACTTTTGACAGGACTCACCAATGTTAAACCCAGCAAAGAAGTACCTGACGTTAAGATCATTCGGTTCACCTGCTGTTCTTCTTTCTCTGGCCATGCAAGGTGTCTTTCGAGGGTTCAAAGACACAAAAACACCCTTATACGCCACAGGTGAATGAGTAAACTCTAAAATGTAACTTCAGATGTAGCAGCTTCAACTGACTATTATTTCATTGAGTTTTGATTAAATATTTCGTGTAACAGTAGCAGGAGACTTGACAAATATAGTTCTGGACCCATTATTCATCTTTTCCTTCAGGTTGGGTGTGAGTGGTGCAGCCATAGCACATGTTGTTTCTCAGTAAGTGTAGCTGGTCGTCCCTGGAAACTGTAGTTTACTCTGTTACAGCTTTGTATTTCTTCATATTCATATTCACTGACCAGTTAGTAACCCTTCCCTGCCTATTTAGGTACTTGATTTTGGCGATCCTGTGTTGGAGACTGATGAAAAAAGTTGTTCTCTTGCCTCCAAATCGAAAACATTTGCAGTTCAATCGATTTCTGAAGAATGGTAAGCTACAGCTAAATTTAAACTTGAAATAATCAACATAGAGCTTAATTTTATTAACAGTTTAGGTTTGGTGTCAGGTTTTGTATTGTTGGCAAGAGTTATAGCAGCAACAATATGTGTGACCTTGGCAGCTTCAAGGGCTGCAAGGTTGGGTCCAACTTCCATGGCTGCTTTCCAGGTTTGCCTCCAAGTCTGGTTGACTTCTTCACTTCTTGCTGATGGCTTAGCTGTTGCAGGACAGGTAAACAAATGCGTTGGGTAGACCAATCCGAAATTTTCCTCAAGCTAATGATGTATTAACAAGTTTCCTGTTCTTACAGGCAATTATTGCTGGTGCGTTTGCTGAGAAAGACTACCAAAAAGCAACAATTGCTGCAACTCGGGTACTACAGGTATGCCAAAGATACCTGGATTGTTGTTTTTGAAATGATTCTTTTTACCAGAGCTTGAAAATCCATGTAACTTTTGCTCTGCAGATGAGTTTTGTTCTTGGTCTAGGGTTAGCTTTGGTTGTTGGGCTCGGTCTGCACTTTGGTGATGTAATTTTCTCAAAAGACACGAATGTTCTTAACATCATAGGCCTAGGAATCCCGGTAACTTATCATCTTTCTACCTGAAAAGTTTGGTGTTTCAGTTTTAGCATTGATCCTGTATGAAGTTGGATTGAGTTTTGATTGTGTCCACAATCAGTTTGTAGCAGCTACACAACCCATCAACTCCATAGCTTTTGTCTTTGATGGCGTGAACTTTGGAGCATCTGATTTTACCTATTCTGCTTACTCAATGGTCAGTTTATAGTTACCTCTCCTCCTGGCATAGTCCTTACACACCCTTCTCGTTCCTTTCTAATGGAGGTTGCCCTTCAGGTTCTGGTGGCCGGAGCGAGTATTGCAGCTATATTCCTACTGTCTAAAACAAGTGGATTCATAGGAATTTGGGTTGCTCTAACCATTTTCATGGGACTGCGAATGTTTGCTGGTGTATGGAGGTAAACAAAACCTTGTAGAAAAAGCTGTTCATTGTATGAGAATTGCATAATCATATGACAAAAACTTTGTAATTGCAGAATGGGAACAGGAACTGGACCTTGGCGTTTTCTAAGAGGCTGAACATAGGAAATTCTTATGACATTTTGGTTGTTACATTCCTTCATAGTTAACAGATGTAACTAAATTTCGGTTTCTACCAGGAAAGTTGACAAGTTTGTGTACTATAGCTCTAGAATTTGTTTTGTTTCATCCTTTGCTGTAACAATATCTCCTGAGTTTTCAGTAATAACTCGATATATCTACTACATGACCATTATCTAAAATATGTCTGTGATTGACTAGTCGACGAATGAAATTGTTGACTGCGCCTGATCGGAAAAGGATGTTAACTTCAGTTTAGTGTCACCTGGAGTGACGACTGTCTTCTTTGTTATAAACGCATTGGTTTTAGGAAAGTAACCAAACTGAGAACTTATCAGTCTCCAATGTTTAGCAGTTGATCCCACACTCTTCAATGTCCGGACCGGTGACTGAGATAGTGAAAGGATCAATCCGAATCCACAACAAGGAAAAGATAGAAGCAAGAAGAATAGACCATACTACAACTATGGTGGGTGTTCTGTTCTGTCGACCCATCAGACCTTTGAGGAAAGGGGATAGATGGATAATGACCCAAAATGCAAACAAAAGTTTGCCAAATAGAGAACCCCATGACCGGTAACCACTGTGGATAGCATAAGATACTCCAGCAACAACACCAACCATGTTGATGATGAGCAGAGTTGTTGGAGGGATGAGAAGAGCAGACCATTTGAACAGATAAAGCTCAGCAAAATCTCCTTTTTCGCCGGATGCCTTGGAAGTAACGGTGAAGTTGGTGTCAATGCCTGCAAGTACTTTGAGCAGGCCTTGCAATACAGCAAAAAGATGGGCTGAGACGCCACCGATAACCCAAAACTGCTCGTTTCTCCACCACTCATCAATTCCAACACCACTCCATCTCATCTCCAGGAAACCAGTGGCAAAGATGGAAAGAAAGAGGGATATAAGCCATAAACCTGCTATGTTACTAATCTGCCACAAGAAAGGTGGAAACAATTTTCAGTTCAGACCATAAACATGGCAATAGGAGAAATTTTCAGATCAAAAAGAGCATCCAAAGAGGTAAATCCTAAATGCAATTACAGGTTAGAACTTAGAAAGAAAGGATAAGGTACCTGTGGAATAATGAACTTGTTTGTAAGTAGACAGACAGCTGGAAGTGTACAATACATCAGAAGGGGGATGGAAGTGATTGGATAGATGGTAGCGTTCACATATGCAAACCTCTCAAGGCATTTCAATCGACCACCATATCCGTACCAAATTGGACAATGCCGAGTAAACAGAATTTCCACGGAACCCAAAGCCCATCGGAGCACTTGGTTCAGTCGATCGGAAAGATTAATTGGGGCAGACCCTTTGAAGGCTGGCCGCTTAGGCATGCAATAAATTGATCGCCAACCACGTGCATGCATTTTTAACCCAGTAACAATATCTTCTGTTACAGAACCATATATCCATCCAATCTGTGGAGAACAAGAGACATCAATGAAGATCCATGCAGAAATAGATAGATCAATAACTAATGCCAGAGGCAAACTTAATCAAGAAGAATCAAGTATAAATGTGGATGATGATTGTTCGGATGCTACAAGACCAACTGATTTGTCATCCTGACCTCACTTCCCCAATCTGTTTTGTCTTCATATCCGCAGCTTATAACATGGATGGCCTCTTTAAGAAGAATTTCAGGTGTTGCAGATTCAGGAACACCACCGTTCTCCATAAGTGTAGATGCAACAAAAACGGAAGACTGACCGAACCTCTTCTCGAGACTCGTTTGGGACATAAGCAATGACTTCTCATCATCAAATCCAGCACCTACGTTATGAATGTGTAAAGGAACAAGTCAGACCTAAAAGATTAGTAATTTGAACTGAACAAAGGGAAGAGATATAGAAAGTTTGAACCTTCTACACCCTCTTCGATATCTTCAAGTTTAAACATTGGTATGGTGGGATCTGCATGTTTTCCTGATTTCTTCTTGTCCGAGCTCTTCTTACTTGATTTGGAACTCTTCTTCCTTGACCCGCCACAAATCGATGATAGAACCCCTGGCTTTTTATGTTTGGGCTTTAGAGGAGGTTCATAGCCATACAAGGCTGTTCTGTTGAAGACACATCCAGTTCCCACATAAACAGGACCTTGAATGCCGTCTAAACCTCTCAAATTTATCTGAATTTGGCAAGATAAAAAGAAGTTAACATCAATGCTAAATGAATTTCTATTCCTTGTATGATTAGGTTCAACCTCACATCAATGGCCAACTCATTTGCAATAGAAACACAGAGAAGCTCAATAATAATCAGGAAAAGGAAATCCATTTCAAATTCACAATAGTGGACTCACATCAAAGAAAACGGTATTGCAGTTGGCATATCGATCATTCCTGTCAATACCATCAAATCTCTGGGGAAACTGAACATAACAGACTTGTATTCCAAGATTGGGATCCATCAGAAAGCACATAGCTTCTCTCAGAGCCTTGCTATTATTTATATAGTGATCACAATCAAGATTCAACAAGAATGGCCCATTAGTAAGGACAGCAGACATTCTAACCTGCAAAAGTTGCCTTCTTTATGAGATCAGACATTAATAAGATTAAATAACAAAAACTATTGTTGAATACTTACAAGTGCATTCATAGCACCAGCTTTCCTGTGGTGTTGGAAGCCTGGACGTTTTTCGCGAGAAAAATAAACCAATCGAGGCAACTCATTACCCTGGGCATCAAGACCTCCATTTTGGCCCAAGAAAACCTGAAAGCATATGATAATGGCCTCAGGAACATGATCTTACTGCTCACAAGAACATATTTTAGAATCAAGTAAAATCAAGCGTGCAGCCAAAAGTATGAAAAACTGCAAACAGTAATGAGGTGGATATCACACATAAGAACACAATCTGTAAACAAAAAGATTTAATATGCACCATGACACAGTGCTGCATAACCTTTTGGGGCTTGTGGAGACACGCACTATAATTATGATCACAGAGAAGATAGCCAATACCAAAATTTTTTGTTACCTGAATCATTCCTGGATGGTCTCTGGTGTTATTTCCAGGCCATGGAGTACCATCTTGCATAACCCATCCTTCTTCAGGAACCTTTTTTGCCTTTGTGACAAGCCCATTAACACGAACTTTGAATTCTTCATACTCTCTCTACAACAGAAGGAGAAGAATTACATTCTAGGAAAACTCCAAGTAAGTGAAAATAACAGGTGGAGTCAAGTATGTCAAATTCATACCTTCATAGCTCGACGATCTTTAACAAATGAGGTTTGCATTTTATCCTTCAAGTAGTCAATCTTCTGTGCAAAATACCACTCTGGAGCCCGTGGCTCAATGTTATATTTCTTGGAGAAAGGCACCCACTTCCTCGCAAACTCTGCAGTCTCGGCCAAAGCTTCAAATGTCAACATTGCAGCACCATCATCAGAGACATAGCAGGAGACTTTGT
>JAOSBP010000004.1:195642-209341 GCA_027563825.1 Erythroxylum mucronatum
GGCATATGCATTACGAACAGGATTTGTTATTCGGTAGTACAAGAAAAAGCAAAGGATAACAAGCCGCAGAATGATGATCATCCTGTATGGATTAATCCTAGAGGATGGAATGGAAACCTTCCTTGAGAGAGGTTGTCGAGCTTCATCGTTCCTAAAAAACCAAAGGGCCCTATATACATCAGTATAGGCTCCAGGAAGATAATCTCAGGTATTGCATTTAGTGCAACAGTGCTTCAAGTGGACAACGTAAGAATGTGAACTGGCAATGAAAGCAAAACAAGCTCAATTACATCCACAGAGTATTAACAAGCTACACATAGAACAGAGCTCACAGTAAAGAATCATCCACAAGCACATCTGTGCTGGCATCAATATCCCCAACACCTCTTTCTGAAGGAGGTTGTCCATTGCTCATTGGCTCAACATTCTTCTCTTGCTTCATTTTCCACCCATCAAGTCTCTCTTTCCATGCAACGTTTCCTAATCCTGATGAACCAAACTCCTTTGGTGGGTCCACAACCTTCACATTAGCTACAAAAATCAATATTACAGAGGCTTAGAATCAATACCACACAAGTCATTGACAGAATACTGATCACATGAGGAAGGGAGGTTTACGTGATTGATTGACAACAGTTGCATGGGGTAGAGAACGGACGTGCTTCCCACCACCAACACTAGGAGATGCAGCAGACAACTCTCCAGAGGCCTACAGGTTAAGTAGCTGGAAATTAAGGCCTTCTCTCTTCTTCCTTTTTTTCCAGTTTTATAACTTAAAGATAAACGATTTTTAATTAAATATATTTAAATTAAATTAAATTTAAATTTAAATTTATATATTTTAAAAATATTTTAAATTTAATTTTTATCAATAATCAAAAATTAAATTTAATAATTATTGATGCCAGTGATGTCACTCTCCACCATTTTTTCAGCCCTCCTCTGTGCGGACCATGTCACCGCCGAACCTCCTCCGCACCACTCTCCTCCATGCATTCGGAATAGCCAGATCTGGATTAAATTCATATCCAAACTCGACTCGAGAAATTTTTTTAGTGTGTTTTTAATTAGTTTTTTTTCTGTTTAATTGCATTTATGAGTATGAAAATGGATTGAAAGTTGAAATTGAACTGTGTATCGAATTTGTGATTTGTAAATGATTAGCTACTTAGATTGGAATTGAATAAAGTGCACTGTTTGGTTGTGGGGGGAAACATGGTTGCGGTGGGAAACAAATAGGGCTTAAATTAAAAGCACCACCAAAAAATCATAACATCTGCATTTTGACTTACCTCCTGTCCATTGTTGAGCAAATGGGTATGGTTACGAGAGACCTCCTTGTCATAATTTGGGGCCCCATTATCGTCCCCTCGCCCATATTTCATATGCCAGCCCAACGTTCGCTTTGCAGTCTTCTGTTTCGATTGATTTTCAGAAAAGTGATTGAAATCATTTGCACTATCATCAGCATCGCCGCCATCGTCTTCTCGATCCCCAGGAATGGCAGGGCTACCTAGATTAACAAAATTCAGGTCACCGTTGCTCAGCATCCAGCATCAAAGTTTATAATACACATACAATACAACAGACCTTTGTGCTTCTTGTATCTGGTTTTGCACTGGGGGCAGGACTGATTTCCATCCTTCCTCTCATACTCGTAGCATGCTCTGCACACTGGGAACGCACAGACATTGCAACCAACAAATGGATCGCCATTGGCAGCTTTGCCAACATTATCACTACATATATGACAGACCTGTCCACCTATAGTCTTCACGGGCTTCGCCTGAGAAGCCAAACCGCAAGACACAAGTTGCAGAAACTTAATGAACAGAATTCAACCAATTAGAAAAGAAACTGATCACAGCAAGAATTTTGTTCAGCAAGTAGCGTAAACATTAAACAGTGTTTTCAAAACTGGTCTTATCAGAAGTAATAACAACTTAGACTATTGTTCACAAAGATAGTTTCCAAGAGCTTAACCTGATGATCCATTCTCCCTCTCTCTTCACGCACACTATAATTATGTAAAGCTCTGAACTTATTAAAGATATATAGACTTGCAAGAGACAACAGAGCAACTATGGCTTTAGAGTGTACCCTGCACAGTGCGACAGGATTCAAATTTCAAAGTAATTATGAAATTGAGAGAGATTAGAAGAAGATGAACACATCTTGCATTGCCCACTAATCCTTCCTCATTATTAACAAAAATAAACGCAGACGTAAAGTGAAAGTTTTGATCTTTTTTGGAACTAAAATGTCAACAAATCTTGGTTTTTAAGAAACTAAAAAGGAAGAAGAAGAAGAAGAAGACACGTTCAGTTCGTCAAAACTTACCCGAATAATAAGCATATCACGCATTGCCCACTAATCATTCCTCATTATTAACATAAATAAACACAGACGTAAAGTGAAAGTTTTGACCTTTTTGGGAACTAAAATGTCGACAGATCTTGGAAACTAAAAAGGAAGAAGGAGAAGAAAATGATGTCAAAACTTAACCGAATCAGACCAGACAGTAAGGCCGGCCAACCTTGATTCTTTCGAAATTACCAAATAGTCTTTCCGAAGCAAATCCAAATGAAGATACGCGCAACTGACTGACACTCGACAGCGAATTGTCTTTGTTCATAGATCGGCCCAGTACTTTGTGTACACGAATAGCCAATAATATCGCGCCACGTCAAGAAACCAATTTTTGTTTTGCCCCAACTGGTAACTGAACTAACGGTGCCTTCCCCTTCTCTTCGGATTTTTTTACAAATTCATATATTTTCGGCGCAGGCTTATGCCTAGTCCAGCCCAGACATTATGCCTACCTCTACCATACCGTACATATGCTTGGGCTTTAGAGGAATGGGTAAATGTTCTTATTTGCTTGCTTATCTGTATCAACTGAGCCGGTCTCGTTCAAAGTCCATTTTCTTTTACACCTCTCAACCCTGCAACCTATATAAACAACCTTTAAAACGCTACAACGAACGAACTTATCTTTCAAAATCTCGCCGCCGCGGCCACAACCGCTAATGTACCGCCAGTCTTATCTGGTCCAGACTATATTCTATCTTTTTCTTCTCTTCCTTCTTTTCTTTATATGTACATATATATATCCCGGTGACGACGAGTTTAGTAATCTGAAAATGTACATGAAAAGTACAGAGTTTGGCGCTCCCTTTCTCGCGATCTGCAGGGAGGTTGAGGAACCAAATACTCCGATCTGCGTTTCATGTACGTAGCAGGTGGATATAGGCGAAAAACCGAGGGATATTTACAAATACTTTCCATTTTCTTCCTCTCCCCTTCTCGTTGTTTCTTCTCTGCATTTCTTTAATCCTGTTTTGAGCAAGTGATGAAATCGGGTCGGGTATGACCGATCCTTGAGCCCGATCCAATATTCCCGCTTAATTAAAATTTATTAACATTTTAAAGATGTTAATAAATGTTAATTATAATACTCAATTAATTAATTAAAGTAATTAGACTAAAACTACTTTTATTATATGATTCGTATTTTTCAAATTTAATTATAAATTAAAGCCACGCCTAAAATCAATAAATTAGCTAAAGTAATAAAACAATTTTTACACGCTTAAATTCAGTTTAAAATTAATAAATTAAAGTAATTGATCTAAAATTAATTAATTAGTTAAATCATTAAAATAATTCTTATTGTATGTCAATTATTTGAAAACAGCTTTTTTATTAGAATAAGATTGTGTATTACCGGATCTTTTAGTTATACAACAACAACATTAAGTAGAAATCTCCATCAATAATACATAGATCTAGTAGTATGTAACTTTACCTGTGCTACAACCTCACCCTAACTAATAGAGAGACTGTTTCCCTCATTTATATAATTGAATTTGTCCTAAATTATTTAATTAGTTAAATTATTAAAATAATTTTTATTTACTTTAATCATTTGAAAACAACTTTTTTTTTATTACGTTAAGATTGTGCATACAACAATAACATCCAGTCGGCCCAGTGGGTTCGGATATCGGGGGTTTACCCAAAAAAACAATAACATCCAGTAGAAATTTTTCTCAATAATACACAGGTCTGGTAGTATACAACTTTAACTAGTAGAGAGACTGTGTCCCTCATTTATATGATTGAATTTGACCTAAAATAAAAAAAGTCATTCCAAGTTATTTATTTTATTTAGTTGTAATATATGATTCAAATTGGACATGAAAAATATTTTTATGTGGATAATTCATATATTTTGATATAATACCAGAAGATTTATACAACTAACATGATAAATTAACTCCTAATGAGATCCTACAAGCTTCTGAGTGATCAAATTTAGTTAAGGAAATCACATAATAATAATGATTCAGTCATTATATTGGATTCCTATTGAGATTAGAATCATCATTAGTTGATTTACATAAAATTAAATTATTAAAGCCTTAGTTTAATTTAATCATAAATTGTTATTAAGTTGAATTAGATAATCTTTCATGATATATAAGATCCAGTTAATGTGACTAACTATTTCAAAGTTCAATTCCAAACACTTACCGTTTTTCTTTGTTTCTCCGTCTTGAAAACCAAAGAAAACATGAATCTACCAAGCTCACCACCAACCCTTTTGTTCTGGTTTTTGTTCATAGTAACCTGGTTTTACTCTTGCCATGGCTTTTACATTGAGAAGTCTGAAACTCAGGGACTTAAGTACATCGTTAGATATTCAGAGAATGCTGATCGATTTGGAGCTAAAGCAAATAGAAGAAAAGACGATAATGAGGTATAGTTAGATATATGCATGCATGTGTCAGGATTTGTTTTTTTTTTTTTTTAATCTTTGACGTAAGGAGTGAAATATATTTTATCGTCAGGTGTTCCTGGATACTTGGAACAAAGCTTGCAGTTCTGAAGGAGAAGTAGCTATTGTCGTTCCCAGGAGTACATACACCCTTAAACCTATTACCTTCTCAGGTCCATGCAAATCAAATATCTCCTTTCAGGTGAGTTCTTGGAGATCATATATATCTCATTATCTAACTCCAAACATTCTTAGTAACTTCCGATCACATTCCAGATTTACGGAACAATCAAGGCTCCCGCGGATATAGGAGACTATGAACATAGGAATCAATGGATCGAGTTTCAGAATTTGGAGAATTTCAGGGTTGAAGGTGGTGGAACCATCGATGGGAACGGCAAAATATGGTGGCGGGAAACCTGTAAGATCAAGAAAAGTCAGGTGTGTCGAACTTTTTTGCGATTCTTATAATCGTTACCATCTCTGTACTAGTACGAACTATGGAGTGACGTTTCTGTTTCTGTTGTTGTGCAGCCATGCATAAGCGGCGGCGCTCCGACTGTAAGTTCCAGTGTCATGCTCAGGTTCACGTAAGCTATCTTCTTCAGTTCTCTATCCTTTTTATATCTGATGAATCTTTTTTCTTTTCTTTCAGGCAATGACCTTCCGTGAATGCAAGAATTTCGAATTAGTAAACCTGAATTTCATAAACGCACAGCAGATGCATCTGAGATTTGATAAATGTGAGAATGTTAGAGCTGTGAGCCTCTCAGTCACTGCACCAGGGAGGAGTCCCAATACTGATGGAATTCACATCTCTGCAACTCATAACATTAGCTTAGAAGACTGCGTCGTTGGAACAGGTATCATTGTATGAATCACCTTGAAAATAGGTTTTTTAAAAAGTATGTTCTTGGTGAATTTTATTATAATGTTTAAATAAGTTATAAAAATTATTATAATTAACTCTCCAATAAAGAGAATTATTGTTTTAAATCATAATTTCATTAAATTAAAACACTTTTTTTTTCTTTTTTTGGGATTTGGAGTTATCTAATTTGACTCTAATCCATTTAAAGCTCAAATCAAACTTAAAATTTGATGAACATAACATCAATGGAAACTCTAATTAGTACTTTAATTTTGATTTTTTGATTGATACTTTATTTATTTGTTGAAGGGGATGACTGCATATCTATAGTGAGTGGGTCTGAATATGTTAAAGCCACCAATATCACCTGTGGACCAGGTCATGGCATAAGGTTCCTCATCCTCAAACACTATTTAACTTGATCGATGCCTCTTAATAAGCCAGCTTAATTGCACTTAGCTGGTTTTTTTGTGTTCATGCTTCTTTCAGTATTGGTAGCTTAGGAGCTGGTCACGAGGATGCTAAAGTTTCAAATGTGTTCGTCGATGGAGCAACTTTTTCAGAAACCTCAAACGGAGTGAGAATCAAAACTTGGCAGGTGAGAGTCGATTTCCAGGGTTTGTTTTTCCTGGAGCAAATAGAACTGAAGTGAACTTCAACTTCAAGCTTTTTTAATTGCTTCTTGTCTTGCAGGGAGGATTAGGATATGCTAAAGACATACTGTTCCAAAACATCAAAGTACACAAAGTGCACAATCCAATAATCATAGACCAGAACTACTGCGACAGGAAAGAAGCCTGCGAGGAACAGGTAAAATATAAGAATAAAACCCTGAACCTGTCACCTTCCAGACACTGACTAGAATCATAACTAATGAAATATTGTTTTGAATTGTTTCAGTCATCAGCGGTGGAAATAAGCAATGTAATGTACAGAAACATAGTCGGAACTAGCGCTTCTGAATTGGGTGTGAATTTGGATTGCAGCAAAACCATCCCTTGTCGAGGAATATTTATGGAGAATATTGATCTGACCAGCCAAAAAGACGGTGAAAGTGCTAAAGCTTCCTGTCATAATGTAGAATTGGAAAAGATTGGAAAGGTCTCTCCACAATGCCCTTGATTGTTCTGTCAGCATTGTGCAGAAACCTGAAAAATATCCATTATTCAGGATTGAAGTTGCGTATTGTTTAGTAGATTTAGATTATAGGATTTTCAATAGATTTACATGACTGAGATTGTAAATGATTCATGTTCTTGCTCCCAACTAACCGAGTCAAAGTTCAATGGCAGAAACTAGAAAGGAACCAGATTTTTTTAATACAGGTGTAATTTGAAGACGTAGTTACAGATAAATTGATCAATTCCTAGCAATCCTTTTAGGGAGTGTTTGGAATGGCATCAATTGAATTAAATTGCAGCATTAAATTCAATTCAAGTGTTGGCAACAGAAAAAATAGATGGGTTTAATTCATACATGAATTGAACCCCGTCATCTTTTATAAATTGAATTCACCTGAAAAAGTATCGGAATTGAATTACGAACTAGAACTTTAATTTTTCTTTTGAAAGTTGAAAATATCCTTCTAATAATATCCATCTAATCCTACCATATATCTCTTCACCTCAAGCAGCTCCTCTCACCTCAAACAGCCCCTCCCATCTCAACGCAAAAGAATTACTGTTCGTTCGTGCATTTTTAAGCTTTCAAATTATAATAGTTTTCTATTGTCTTCATAGCTCGATCTAGCCTAATTAATGTCATTTACAATCAATTTTTTCTTTTTATTTTAATAATGAACTTTTTTGATGATACCACTTATAATGAAATTAGTGTAAATATTTATTATTTACACTTGCTCTATGTAAGTGTAAATATTTATTATTTAATAAGATTATTTTTAGTCAAGGGTAAAAATGTCATATGAAATAATTGAATTCATTTTAATTGTATTCCAAACAATGTAATTGAAATCAATTATAATATTACTAAGTTTATTCCAAACAATATAAATTGAATTCGATCCAATCCTATTAATGTAATTGGATGGACAAAGGTGCACGTCAGGACAAAGCATTCCTAATAAATTCAATTCTCTCTACTGCTTCTCTTCAGGTGTTAACCTCCTCTAAACATGGGTCTAGGAAGCCAATCAATCATTCTGCTCTCGTTTTTCGTCGTAGCAATTTATTATAAGTTCTCTAATCTTAGCATTTACCATGTGAGATCAACTCACAAACTCATAACATACCAAGCCTGGTCATCAGGATTTCCAAAGCTTTGAACAGGTATCGCCAAGCAGCAGGTTCAGAAAAGATTGTGGACGTTGATCAGTTTGGCTAAAACAGATGGAAGTGACGATTTTCAGGTAGGAATCCTGTTTTAGGGTTTGTTCTTCCCTCTCTTTACGTTGCTTTCAGGAATCAGGACCCCATCGTCGCATTTCTTTTCCCAGGCATTTAAGAAAGCTTGGAACGAACCTTGCTGTTCTCCAGGAAATGTTGCTATTGTCGTTCCTAAGAAGATATACACCCTTGCACCAGTTACCTTTCCAGGTCCTTGCAATCAAAGTCTACACTTACTGTGTGTGGTTATGTAACTCAAAATATTTTTAAAATTTTATATCGATTGAATTAAAAATGTAATTGAAGAAGATTGTTATTATTAATAAAAAATTTAATTTTAATTAAAAATTATTAAATACAAATTAATTAACTAATTTTAATTTATAAAACCAAATTAGTTTACAGATAATTAATAATAAATTGAAGTAAAAAAAAAGAATTCCCTGTAAACAACTCTGAAAGGTAAAGATAACATTAAAATACTCATTGAAAAGTGAATCCTTAATCACCTCGAACTATAATCTTTTTTTTTTTGTTATTACCTTCACCAAGTGTTTCAAAAAGATTTTAACCACAAGAAGATACTTTTAAATTAGTCACACTTAGACTAATTTTCGCTCGCTCTAGTCTCAAATTTGAAACAACCTCATTTAAATCAGAAAAGTCTTGTACCAACTCACCTGCTTTGTGGGGCTACAATCTTTTTCTTTTTTACGAATGATATTGTTCTTGAAATGTGTGTGTCAGGACTCAGCAGTTCAAGTGAGCAATATTGTAATATACAGAAACACAGTGGGAAATAGGTCTTTCTGCATTGGGTGTGACATTCAACTGTAGCAAGAACAAGGAGTTCTGTTGCATCACATTACTCTGCACAGCCAAGAAACCGGCGCCGAAGCTTCCTGCAATCATGTGAAGTTGGCCACCAGAAGGAAAGGTCTCTCCGCGGTGCTCTTGATGTAGCCTCCTGGAGTTTAACTCATTCCTGTTATTTCCAATAATTTAAAAACTAAACCAGTTTAAACTGACCAATTTTTTGTTTTACTTTTCAATTTTTTGTTTTAATTTAGTTTAATAAATTTTTTTGTAAAAATTCGATCACTTTATTAATTACATAAACTAACCATTTTTTACAAACTAAAATTAATTAATTAATTTTTATTTAACAGTCTTTTTTAATTAAACTTTAAATTTTTTAATACGTAAAAATAATCTTTTTCAATTAATTTTTAAATACTTCAAATTTATTCAATTTTTAACCGATCTAACAATACCTGTTGAACTACTTAAACCTTAAATTTTTTGTCCTATTAATTTAATTTTTGATTTGGTTTTGAAAACATTACTTATTACGTGTATTTAAAATTTTATTTAATATATAATTAAAAAGTGGGGATTAGAATTTATATATATATATATATCACTTTATAACTCATTTGATGCTAATAGGAAATGACAAAAACCTCAAGTCCCAGAAGTCCCTCGTGATTTTGTACTTTTTAATTGCATGTTCTTGAAAATTTCTTAATTTTTAATTTTTCAGAAAATTATTTAACTTAAAAGTTAAAAAATAATAACGAAATACATACATTATGGACGACATAATTATTGCACTAATGCCTACTGCTAACATGATGATTCAATCCGACTCAAATTCAAATTAAATTAATTAAATCTGACTCCAATTGATAATTTAGTATAATTATTTCATATTATTAATTAAAGTTTAATTTAATTGATTCGGGACATATTTGGGAGTTAGTTCAAGTTATTATATTATTGAAATTTGATTAATTCACGTCTAATATTCATATTGTATATAATTTATTTAAATTATGTTAGGATTTTGTTAAAAAATTGCATGTTTTCTTCATGTTTTTACATGGATCCATCCTAGATTAATCAAATTTTAGCTCAACAAATAGATTACCTATGCCTATACATGTAGATTATATATAAACCCAACCTAATCTAGTTTAGTTATATGTGGATACCTATAACTAAACTCTATGTCAACCTAATCATAGAAGATGATAATAAATATTAAATAATAAGTTACAAGTCAAGAATGATTACAAAAATCGGATCATTTGAACAATGAGTATTATGGATTCGAAAAGAGATGTTTATAATAACTTCATTTCAAGTAAAGTATTTGGAAGAAATCAAAACAGCATCTCTTGTGAAGAAGACAGGATCTATAACATATATATACACATCTACACAGCATTAGAATATAGAAGATAAGGCTCATCGTGGCCTAATGTATACGTAGTCTTTGGTAATTTTAATTAACTGATCCCGAAAACACAGAAGAAAAGTTTTTAAGTTGGAAAGAAAAAGGGGTTGAAGCATAGTTCAACCTTTCCAGGAATCACATGATTGTTTCACATGCATCATTATCAAGTATATCTCAGTACGTGGTACGATCTATAAGCAAACTGTTTCTTTTATTTGTTTCCAGTAAACATGCTCTTCGTATAACCTCAAAACTTGTTTGTTTCCTTTATGTGAGATAGGCCTTTTACTAGTAGCATGAAATTGAAGAGGAAGCTCAATTATAGCTGAAACTGGGAGGCCCTTATCAGCCTAAGAAATCGTTATGTGCATGCAATGATCCACAACATCACATATTTCGAATAAATTATTGAGATTAATTCAAATTTCACTTGCAAGCTCTAAGTGTGTGTATGTTTATGTAACTCAAACAACTTGGGAATTACTGTAGATAGGCACACGAGGAAAGCAAAGGGAATGGGTACACTGATCATTATTAATCATCTGTCTAAAATTCAACAAAAAGTTTCTTACTTTCTTTTAAGTAAACAGCACAATAAATATGTGTTTGACAGGGAGTGTACTGAGAGATGGGGAAGGTAAAAGAGAAGAGGTATGGAACTAAACTAAGCTCTTTCTGGTTGGGGTGTCTCAACCACACAAAGTACAATAGCTTAACCAGACAAAAGAAGAAGGTCTGGTCATGTAGTTAGTGAAGATATAAAAGCAGAAGAGTAGCTAACCTCCCTCCTTCTGCTTCCTCATACCTACCCTTAGGGTCCATATTTCATTTTATGCTTTTATTCTCTCTCCACTCACACACACACAAACACACGAACACGCCCAGATACTACTTTTTTTTTCCTGTTTAGTTTCTGGGGCGACAACAATATCTATGGAAAGTAAAGAAGGGACACCTTCAGGAAGTGAAAAGAGATCAAGAAGGTTCAAAAGAATATGTGTCTTCTGTGGTAGTAGAGCTGGTTACAAATCTTCATTTAGTGATGCTGCTCTTGACCTTGGAAACCAACTGGTAATATTTGGGTATATGATATAGTCAACGAGCTTCATACAATAATATTTTTGCAGATTGGTTCAACCGATCTGACTTTTGATATCAGGTTGAGAGAAATATTGATTTGGTATATGGTGGAGGAAGTTCAGGGCTTATGGGTTTGATCTCACAAACTGTGTCTAATGGAGGTTGCCATGTTCTTGGGTATAATATACTATAGACTATTTATTAAGAACCTGTCATCTTCTCACACTGGTTTAAATTATCTTCAATTTCTGATCATCTTGTTATGTTTGTATAGGGTGATTCCTAAGGCTCTTATGCCGCATGAGGTATACAATATTTCATCCCTTATGTTTTACCATCTATTTTGAGAAAAAAATGAACAAGAAGCTACCCTTTATGTTCTACTCTTTGACAGATAACAGGAGTAACCATAGGAGAAGTGAAAATTGTTGAAGACATGCATAAAAGAAAAGCAGAAATGGCAAGGCATGCAGATGCTTTCATTGCACTTCCTGGCAAGTATTACCAGTTCTTGATTCAACATCTATATTTCTTTAGTTATAAAAAGTTGAGATCTTTTCAGGTGGATATGGAACTATGGAAGAGGTGCTAGAGATGATTGCCTGGTCTCAGCTTGGAATTTATGAAAAACCAGTGTGTCTCTGATCCTTATCGATTATATCTGCACTCCTCTGTGAAAAGTTGGAACATTAATCTAAAGGGATACTCTTGTTCTGCTGTGTTACTCTATAAGCAGGTGGGATTACTTAACGTAGACGGATACTACAACAACTTGCTTTCCCTGTTCGATAAAGGAGTTGAAGAAGGATTCATTAAGGAGACAGAAAGGCAAATCGTGATCATAGCAGAAACAGCAGATGAGCTCATAAAAAGAATGGAGGTGATGATGAACAAGAAGAACATATCCAATAGAATAACAACAATCTCTTCTACTTACTATAATATCGATATGATATAATAGAACATCTCAATTCTAGACTAACCTAATAATGACTCTAATTCTAGAAACATTTTAATATTGGGATTCTAATGTTGCAGGAGTATGCACCAGTGCATGAAAGGGTTGCACCAAGACAAAGTTGGGAAGTGGACCAATTATGCGAGTCTACAACAAATGAGGAACCCCTAGGATCTTAGCCAGACCACAACCTTTTAATTTGTATATTATAAGTTGACACCATGGCTGTATACTATTTATGTTGGTAAGCTATTTATTTCCCATTACCATCAAAAGGAAAAGGAAAAGGACAGAAAAAGATAACCTAATCTCTCTAGTGGGAAAGTCCAAAGATCCCATATCCTGATCACCCATTTGTATACTCATGATGATGATGAAATATAATATATGTTTTATCATTTTGGTGTACCCTTTAGCTCTGTCTCTATCTTTGACCACGTCAAAAAAGCATAGAACTGTGGTTAGGGACAAGGGGTGTTCCTTTCATTGTGTGAATGAAGACTTGCTTTTGGTTTGAAATTACTTATAGTCGTAGAGAAGATTCTGATGAATGTGTGGATTGGAGGCTAGGGAATATTTCTTGGCATGATCACTAGTGGCTCTAGTTCTGTGGTTAGCGTCCTACGGCAATTTGGATTGTTTTGTTATAGGCGTACTTTTTAATTCCAACCAGGACTAAGACAACAATCTAGTTTGGTTGGAACAAGACTAGAGCTTCTTCTAAGTTCTAACGTGATCCAACTTGGAACTAGGTTTTAAACTTCACGTGGAAATTGAGGTGATAGTTACAGAACTAGTCCAATCCTAAATGATGACAGACATGAGATCATTCCGTTGATTTTGTATTATTTTGGCCATGACTAAAAACAATATATAAGAAAATTCACACTTTTATGTTATAATAAAACCTAAAAGTTCCTCTCAAATTTTCAATTTTGTGTTAAAGGTGACAAAAAAAAGTTCGACCCTTTTAAAATTAATAGGTCAAGTTCATTTTAACCGGACTCGTACTCGCATATTTAAGTGTGAGGTGCCTGAAATTTTGTGGAACTCGGGTGTAGGCCTCAAGAGGTTTAACTCTAGCCCATTGACACTCTTATTATAAACACTAAACCCTTTTAGGGTGTTTAGTTGATGAAATGATCATTCCATTACTGATATATTCTTAACAAGAGAATGTTCTCTTGTTTGGACGAAGAAAACGTACATAACATATAATTAAAGCGGCATTTTATTCTTTGAGTTTGAGAAATAAGTAAACTCGTCAGCCTTTATATTTTTTTATTTCAACAAGTTGGGAATAAAAATAAGGACATGGTTAGCAGTGGCGAAGTCAGGAATTTGTTTAAGGGGCAATGTATATATATATTAATAATGGTAAACATTAATATACAAAAAGATTAAATAAGAAAAAAAAGTTATTTGT
>JAOSBP010000004.1:209441-219725 GCA_027563825.1 Erythroxylum mucronatum
ATGATATCTTAGGACGTTTTGCAGGATCTGCTGGAAGATTTCTCAAATCAACATCCAAAAATCTTTTCTTTGATGTCGACACCCATTTGTCCATGACTAGCAAATTAAAAAAAATAGACTCTCTTAATTTCTTAAATAAATTAAATACACATCTAAACTAAATTTATTCACATTATCACAATATCACATAATGAATGTTTCAAAGACTCAAACTTTCAAAGTCCACTGTCCATAATTGATTAGGCAAAGTCCACTATCCTACTCAAAAAGGAAAGATTTTTATTAATCGATCACTATATGTCTATATCATATTATCACTAAATGACAAAGTTCTTTACTTGAACCAGGAACTCTAGGAGGCAGGAAACTGGAAACGCATAATAATTGAATAAACAAAGCTAGGTTAATTACAATCAAAGTTAAATAATAAATTAATGATAGTATTCTAAAAAAAATAGATTAATGATTATCAAATATCAATTTATTATTATGATAAAAAATTAGAAGTTGTCACTTGTCATGAAACTAATAAACGAAAGAAGAAGCAGTGAAGCACATTGAAGAAAACAAAAGAAATTGAGAGATTTGATAATAGAAAGAAATGGACGGTGTCACGGTGACTTACTGACTGCCTCTGCGTGACTGGTGAAATATGAAGGCTGAAGCGATGGTCGATGGCCTGCCGCTTGGTTGGTTTGTTTAATTTAGGGGATTTTGTTTTTTTATGCGTTCTTTATTCGCGTGTACTGAATGTCAATGCACTGTGCTTGCTACTGCCCAGCCTATGTAAAGTTGTGTAACACTGTTTTTTTTTAATTGTTTGTAAACAAGCCGGCCCATCATTAAGAAATTGTCAAACCAAGCCTTATTAATAACCGGACTTGAGCTAAGAAATTGTCAAGCACTCAAGTTAGGCCCTTAATATAGTTTTTTTTTTAATCCAATCCACCATGGACAACGACATTCTTTTAGGTGGACAACCTCTATATGCATATATATCTTCTTTAATAAAAAAATTGAGGGTGGGCTTCGCTACTGCATGTTAGACAAAAATATCCTTAAAAAATCTACACAATAATAATAATAATAATAATAATAATAATAATAATAATAATAATAATAATAATAATGTAATTAGTTAGAATTATAATAAATATTTTGATCTTTTTATTAGTTATTCTTTTATTATTTCAAAACATTAACATTACATTTTTATTTGAATTTCTTAAAAATAAATCATACTAAATAATATATATTTTTATATTCCTCATCTATTATACATGCAGATATCAAGTACTATCAATGTTCTTTTTGGAATTCGAGGCTCAGCTTGTTATGAACAATCAATCACAATAATTAAATCAATCACAATAATTAAAAAACAAGTGCAAAAATAATAAACACACAGATTTACGTGATTCACCAATGTTTTTTTTTTTGGCTACGTCCACAGGCAACTAGAGTTTTATTTCACTATGAATATTTTCAATAAAAATATACTAGGAGAATATAACATATTTATATGCCCAGGAAATTACAAAAGACATAATTGCCATCTAATAACTGATCCAAAATTTTCGCAATTGTGAGCCTGGTGTAAAGTTCAAATATATTATCAGGCTCCATATCTCAACGGGGCTCTAATTGCTGCTACTATTCTAAACATCAATCCCTACTGTACAAGCTGCTACCAAGCACATAATGAATGCTTGAGAATTAGTACCCAAATAATTTAAAGCAATGTCAAATTAACAATCCGATAAATATACTACACATCATATACAACATAGAAATAACACCGATCAATAACACTGTTCAAACAATAGTAGTCAATTAGGAGTAAGCCATAATAATAGTACCCGTACAACAACAAATTCTCTGATCAAGAGTATGGGGCTCTGGCGCCAAGTACTGATGCCTGTTGCTGTGGTGAACATCTCTTCCGTTTGTTCCAACAACCTCCATCCATTGTCCTCTCAAAAATGCGGGGCTGCCTTCCGGGGAAGGTATGCTCCCATTGTGGATTTTCGATCAAATACTCCCAACCCCTGAAAATACATTACACGCATATGTTCAGTTCTTTTTGCATTTATAAATTCCCGAAAAGTTTATCAAACCATATAACACCACACTTTGCATTAAATATACACACAGCCAAGCAGACATTCACACAACTTCCTCTCATATTTCTCTTTTTTCTTAATGGTTACCTCCTTAAATTATCCACAAAATCTGGACCTTCTGCAGATGGTGAGGTAGAACAATCCTGGAGGATCTCTGCATCGGACAGACATTGAAATGTCCAAGCTAAATGCAACAGAAATTCAGTCCTACATGCATGACACCAAGAACATCCAAAATAATTAACCATGACAAAATAAGCTGTAATTCTAGTATAGGGCCCGCAGGCATGTCAAACTAGATATCAACTATTCCAATAAAAAGCTCCTAACTCAATTATGCTAATAATCTATTTTCACGTTAAACAAAGACTAGGAAGCACACAATACCAAGAGCATGGTTCAATCACAAATCTATCCTTCTCAGTATCGTATGTCTCCAGTAACTTGCCATTCCAAGAGGGGTCATCACAGGAAGCCGAGACTCTAATTCTTCTGACTATTTCATCTGGGCATCTCGAACTTCTATCAAAACTGGCTGGGATGACTGATCCGTTGGATGTTTCAACCTAACAAGGTGAAAGCACAGCTTTTCTGTTCAGTTTACATAATTTAAATACTATGCTAATATTTAGGAGTTCAGATCACCTGTCCCGTTACTTTGTGCCTCCCCTGTTTTATGAGCATCCATCCATTCAATTTCTGTGGGTCCCATTTATTGAATAGATGAATGCTCATAGAACAGAGTAGGGAAAGAGTAATGGAAACAGGTGATCTGTTCCCAATATTTAGAGCACTAGACATCATTAAAAATGAAAAGAAAAGAAGAAAAAAGATTTGAAGATGAATCTAACCCTGAACCCATGAAAAATTGGGCGTGCATTTCTTTTAGAATCCCATATGGTATTATCCTCCAAAACAAACAGAGTTCGAATATGAAACCTTTCTGGCCTCTTCTCCAAAGTTTCAATTATTTTTGAACACAAAGGTAAAGAATAACCATCCGGTTTTCCATGGGAATTAGATCTTGTTGAGCCGTTAGAGTGCTGCAAAAAAGGACAATACAGTTGCTTAAATTATGCCACCTCAAATGATCTAACCACAACTCTAGAAAATGAAAAACAATTTGAGAATCTTGGACCAGACTTCAAGTGAAGCATCTTGGAAGCCACCAATCAAGTGCATCTGCAAACAGAAGTTGGTATACATAATTAAGTCCATTCAGTAAGACGTTAATTGAATTAAATGGAGTAACCAATAAAGCAATGGAATTTTATAGTAAATACACAGTTTAGAAGAATACATCCAAGTCAACATCAGAAATATTATTGATAACGCGTGATAACATCTGGGTCAGTCCATTTTCGACAATTTTAGGAGAATCCATATGGGCAACAGATGTCCTGCCACAATCACGGATAGATAGGTCAGAAATAATGACATGAGTGCCAATCATAAGATTTCTCGATCACTTCTCATGAGGGAATTTGTTCTTACATTTTATTTTCCGGGTTCCAAATAACAATGCCCACACAAGTTGTCGCCTCATCAGTACCAATAAACTACAAATGCAAATCAAAAGTAAGACTAAAAAATTTACGACACATAAAAAAGGAGGAAATACGAGATTGTAATCTCTAAAAAGATTTGAATGGCAGGTTTAACCACAAGTAGAAATAACAGAGAGTTAGACTCACAACGCCTCCTGCTTCACAAGAAACGAAGTAATTGAGGATTCAAATGTTGGGTAAAAAAGAAATAGAATGATGCGTGGTTTAATAATGCATCAAGTCAACAGAATACAAGAAGAAAAGTAGATACATCCACAAGTGCAGGGTCAGCAGTTGCATATTCCTTTTGGAAGACGTAAACCCATCTACCAGTTGGAGCTGAGCTTTGCAAACCAGAGTCGTCCAAAACTATCTTTGTCTCTTGCATTGCCTTGAATGAAGACGAGGCAGATAACAACGTGGGGTGCTTCATTAAAGATGTCAAAGTACCACAACCTCCCTATCACAAGTACACAAATTCGATAAATTTGATGAAAACGACAAACCACTAGCTATGCAGAAGTTGGGAGAAATCACAATTTGAATGATGAAACAAATGGGTATGAAATTTTGCACACTGAAAGAAAATTTTGAATACTTTTTGCTCTTTCCTATCAGAAGAGAAGATGGAAGGAAGAATACCAGGGGTTGGTTTGAGGAAGAAGAACGACGAGAAAATGGAAGACCATCAACGAATATCATATTCTCAGACAACTCCACACAGCGCAGCAGCAGAGTCTTCCTCTTCTGTCTTCGTCTTCTCTTAAGTCCGCGAGAACTACGGACGCGGTGAGAACTGAGAACTGAAAAATAAGAGCGTCAACAGACATTTAAAAATATGAAATTAAATTACAGAAACATATTTGACCCATTTAGACTAGATTCGACCCGATTCAATCCGAAAACTATTTGACCCAGCCCGATTTGATTAGGCCCAGTGTGACAGATCCGAAAATGATCCAGCCCATTTCCTAGAAAAGGCCCTCATGTATTCCTTCTTCTCCCCCACTTCTTTTGTTTTTCGGCCTAGTCTTCTCCCCCACTTCACTCCAACAAATTACAAACCAAGTCAGCCTCACCCTTACTTGACTCGGCCCGACCCATATAAACGTAACTTGTCCCAACCCGGCTTGACCCGACAAGGGTCAATTGGGTCGGGTCTCATCGGAGAACATGGCCTCCGTTTTGCGATATTTGCGAATTTATCAACAATAACACCGCCAATGTTCGCCGGAGGCGTTAATCTTCTGATCGGATCATGAAAATTTACTGAATTAAGCTTAATTCAAGTAAATTTACCGCCTTCTCTGTCTCCTAGAAGTCTAGAACATATTCCATTAGCTTCTGTTTCCAGAAAATGTCCATAAACACAAGAACAGTATATCTACCAAAAACTCCAAGCTGAATCACCTCCACTTCGTACCTATTTCTACGAAAACTTATCGACATCATCAAGTTTCTGTAACTTCGTAAAAGTAAAGAAAGAGAACTCTTGAAAAAGGAACAACACAGTTAAAAGCAACCTGTGATCCTCCGTTAGGAATCTTTCACAGAAATCTCATCCAACAGAAGGAAGAGAGGGAGAGAGAATTACATCGGAAAAGGAATTCGCCGACTTCGATCTCTTGAACGCCGAGGAGACTGAGGGAAGCAAGCGAGAATCAATCTTAACGGCGCGAGACCTTATATAGTATCGTAGCAGCATCGTTAACTGGTTTATTTTGGCTTAACGGTGGAATCAACCTTAACGGTAAGTGCGCTTTTTCGTTTAGTAAACGACACCACTTAACTGAACTGAACACATCGTTTATGAGTGGCTACGAGACTAGCAAACTTATCAACTCTTTTGATTCACAGAGCTCCAATGGCTACTCTCAGCTTCAGTCCTACGAGACTTCCCCATAAACCCTTCTCGAGAATTGCTTCTTCCTCAAACTACTTCGAGACTCTTTCCTCCACTTTCTATTTAAAGCCCTCCAAGTACTACAAGAAACCAAACCGCTTGCAATCCAACATTGTTGTCCCAAAGCTCTCGGTCTCAACGCAAGAGGAGGTGGATATTGAGGATTATGAAGATGACCCAACTGCTGAACTGAGCTTTCTAGACCCAGAAACCGATCCAGAGAGCATTGTCGAATGGGAATTGGATTTTTGCTCTAGGCCTATACTTGATGATAGAGGCAAGAAGGTGTGGGAGCTTGTGGTGTGTGATGATTCACTGTCACTTCAGTACACCAAGTATTTTCCGAATAACGTTATCAATAGCATCACTCTAAAGGAGGCTATGATGTCTATTTCTGAGAATCTCGGTGTCCCTTTACCCGAAAAAGTTCGCTTCTTCAGGTGATTTCTATGGCAATTTACCTTTTTGACATACATGCATTTTAACAAATAGCTTGTGTGTATAACCTTAGCTTGTTACATTACTATTTACTCGAGTATATGGTGCTGACTGATTGTGTCAGTGCATTTCAGGGGACAGATGCAGACAATTGTAGCAAAAGCATCTAAGGAGCTGGGTATCAAGCCTATTCCTAGCAAACGGGTGCGTATGTAGTCGATAGGTACTCGGTTTTTCATTTTCCTAATCTTAATGGAACCAAGAATTTTTTGCTTTAATCTAGCCAAAAGTGACTGATAAACCAGTGAAGGTAAAGATTTAGATGGAAACATGGTCATGTTCTGCTGGTTGATTGACTAAATAGGTGGTCACACCAATGAAGTGGGTTTCATACCATATCTGACCGGCTTGGAAATGGTTACCAAACTGTCTTGCACTCTACTGGGTTGCCGTAATTTTTAAAAATTATTCGAAATAGTATCCGTTGATCCCATACAATATGTGCACAGGGAAATTTAAGCAAACAGACATTATATATGCTTGCACCCTGTCATTGCAGTGAATTCTTCTTTTGTCTTAATAAGTCACAGCAACTGGGATTCAATCCAAGTCCAGGCATTCCTATGCATGAGATACCTCACTAGTTGTTGAGGAAATGCAATCCTTATTTACGCATCCTCTTGTGCGTATATGCACCTATATGAACAAACTAATTTGTGCCATTTGCTCACCTTTTTAGGTTGGTTTTTTCTGCAGTGTTTATCACTTCTTCTCTGGCTGGAAGAACGGTACGAGACTGTATATGCTCGTCATCCTGGTTTTCAAAAGGGAGCTAAACCGATTCTGGCACTAGACAATCCTTTCCCAATGGAACTCCCGGAGAACCTGTTCGGGGAGAAATGGGCGTTTGTCCAGCTACCTTTGTCAGGTACAGGCATGGTAGACTAGCATTGGCATATTCCTTGTCGATATTCATACATGTAACTTGTCATGGCATTCATTATGCAGAACGATTTTTCTGGAAGTCAGAAGTTTATGAATAGAAACATATGTTGTGATAGTGAAATCATTCATAAACTGAGGCGATAGTCTTTGACTTCAAAATCATTGATTCCTTAAAGCGCAAAAGAAAGAAACTATTAATTCCTGAATTGCAAACAGAAATTGGAGATTCTAACGTGTATGCTCCCATTTGCAGCTGTTCAAGAAGAAGTGGCATCACTGGAGACGAGATTTGTGTTTGGTGCAGCTCTTGACTTGGACTTGCTGGGAATTGAGATCAACTACGATACACTGATTCCTGGACTAGCTGTTGCATCTTCTCGTGCTAAACCGTTAGCAGGTATCTCCTTTCTCTAATCTACTATCTATGGCCATCCCTTGATAGTTTAACATTTATGCTGCGTCCTGAAAAGGATAAGTTCAACACCTTCCTCCAATTTGTTGCAGCCTGGATGAATGGACTGGAAGTATGTTCGATCGAAGCCGATACGAGTCGTGCTGCATTGATTCTATCTGTTGGAATTTCTACAAGATATGTTTATGCAACCTATAAGAAAACTCCTGTAGCAACAGCTGAAGCTGAAACTTGGGAAGATGCAAAGAAGGCCTGTGGAGGTTTACATTTCCTTGCCATCCAGGACGACTTAGATTCTGATGACTGTGTTGGATTTTGGCTTTTGCTAGACCTGCCTCCTCCACCTGTATAATTTATGCTTTTTCTAGTCTTTTTTTTTAAAATGTACGAGCCTGTTTTTCCACACCACACAACGGAATTTCTTGTTGTCTAGCCATATGATGTTGGAAAGAGATCATTATTCACCAACTTAAATCTAATGTTGAGCATGGGATGACACTCGACTCAGAGCTCAATCTAACCTAATTATGTTCAATTAAACTGAACTTTTGGACTAATTTGAATATGAGAAATGAATTTAAGACCAGACTCAACAATCTGAACAACCCATCTTCCAATTACAAAACGTCAATTTAAAAATGTTTTTTTTTAATTTTGATTTAACGGATTGTCTTGAATAATTTCTTTTAATATTAACATTTTAAATGATCCAAACAAATTCAATCTTCGTGACACAAGCCAAACTAAGATTTGGGCCAATCTCGGATCACCGTTCAATTCCACCAATTCCATTGCTATTTCTAATTAAACTGTTACGTATAAAAATATTATAACTGTTACACAGTTGTAACGAGTATAAAGATTGTAACTATTTTTCTCGTAAGCAGATTTTGAATTAGCTAATGTGTGTCTCTTGCACTTTTTCTAAAGTTCTCTATTCTTCTCTCGACTTTCTGGACTCTTCTCTTCTCTCCTTCTCTCTTCTGTTATTTATTTTTATTCGAAACAAATAGTTTCAGAGCAGTCGATTTTGCAAGAAATCGAAGAAAACATGAAAAGCTTGATAGAAACACAAATCAAAAGCGAGAAAATGTTTATGGAATTTCAAAGCAAGAATGAGAAAATGTTTTTGGAAGCTCTAAACAAAACAAAATTATTGGAGAACAACCTACTAAAGCTTAAACATGTGGTGACACAATTTTTGAAGCGACAAGAAGTGGAAGTGAGAGCTACCATTGCAGTTATTCCGAAACTCACGAATCAAAATGAGCAACCCATGCAAGTGAAGGAAAACATAAAGTCTTTGGTCGTAGAGTCCACTCCTCTTATGAATAACAAAGACGTCGCCTCTGATGGTGCCTTACTCATCCCCTCTCCCAGTGAGTCTGGTAAGATTGAAATGTACTCTCCAACTTTCTACGCTGCTTGTACAGCTGGTGGTCTTCTCAGTTGTGGTCTAACCCACATGACGGTTACTCCTCTTGATTTCGTTAAGAGTAACATGCGGATTGACCCTGCAAAGTATAGAAGCATTTCATCTGGTTTTGGAGTTTTGTTAAATGCGCAGATTGTGAGCTTTGTAGGAGCAATTGCTGGTGATGCTTCGAAAAAGATGGGTGGTGAAAAGAAAAACAGATTATTTATTTTTTGTCCATTCTGTAAACCTCCATAACCTTGAGGACAAGGTTTTCTAAAGGAGAAAGAAGTGTTACGTATGAAAATACTATAGCTGTTACACAGCTGTAACGAGTATAAAGATTGTAACTGTTTCTCTCATAAGTAGATTATGAATTAGCTAATGTGTGCGTGTGTCTCTCTCTAATGTTCTCTGTTCTTCTCTCTACTTTCTGGACTCTTCTCTTTCTCCTTCTCTCCTTCTCTCCTTATCTCTTTTGTTCTTCATTTTTATTCGCAACAGAAGAGAAGGAGAAGGAGAGGAGAAAGAGAAGAGTCCAGAAAGTAGAGAGAAGAACAGAAAACTTTAGAGAGAGAGTGACACACACACATTAGCTAATTCATAATCTGCTTATGAAGCGGTTACAATCTTTATCCTCGTTACAGCTGTGTAACAGCTATAGTATTTTTATACGTAACAATGACTCCACAGAGGAGAGAATATTATTTAAATTGTTTGGGATTATTACTCCAGATAAATGTTGCGAATAAAAATGAAGAACAGAAGAGAGAAGGAGAGAAGGAGAAAGAGAAGAGTCCAGAGAGTAGGGAGAAGAATATAGAACTTTAGAAAGAGAGAGAGACACAAACATTAGCTAATTCATAATCTACTTATAAGAGAAACGGTTACAATCTTTATACTCGTTGCAGCTAGGTAACAGCTATAGTATTTTTATACGTAACAGTGACTCCACAGAGGAGAGACTATTATTTAAATTGTTTGGGATTATTACTCCAGATAAACGAGGCCTAGTTATGTCTTAAAAAAAAGGTTTGTACAAGCATGACATTGATTCATTATTTTTTTTACTTTTTTAATGATATAACAGTTGCAATGCCAAAATAATTCTAATGGTCTCTTTCATTATTATTATTTTTAGATAAACATTTCTTTTTTTTTGTTTTATATTCCAAATTCATTTCATATTGACCTTGCATATAGTAGACTTGAGTTGTGTGATTCAGATTATAGCTTAGTTGGCTTCCTTTGGTATTCATGTCTGGACAGTACCATGATTCCAAGAATACTACTGATGAAGTCCTTTAACATTTCAAGTTCTGCTTTTGATATTCTAACACTTATATCACAAAAGAACTGTTCTACTCATTTTCTTTTTGGAAGAAGTTTGCCTTACATTTCATTTAATGGAACTTAAATTTCAAGATTTGCAGGGTGTTCTACTGCTTAATGCTGTACTTACCGGTAAGATGTTTTGTTAAGCCAACAAATGATGTTATTAT
>JAOSBP010000004.1:219825-243834 GCA_027563825.1 Erythroxylum mucronatum
GGCTGGTGGTCTTCTCAGCTATGGTCTAACCCACATGACGGTTACTCCTCTTGATTTCGTTAAGAGTAACATGCAGATTGACATGCAAAGTATAGAAACATTTCATCTGATTTTGGAGTTTTGTTAAATAAGCAAATTATGAGCTTTGCAGATGGTTACACAGCTGGACTTTTCTATGAGATTGTGTCTCATTTTGATAGTCTAATCTCCTTCCTCTGTGATGCTAAAGGAGCAATTGTTGGTGATGCTTTGAAAAACAAATGGGTGGCAAACAGAACATAGATTATTCATTTTTTTTTCCATTATGCAAACCTCCGTAACCTTGACGACAAGGTTTTCTAAAACAGAAAGAAGAGTTACGTATAAAAATACTATAGCTATTACACAACTGTAATGAATATAAAAATTATACAAAATTATAACCTTTTCTCTCGTAAGTAAATTATAAATTAACTAATGTGTGTGTCTCTCTCTCTCTCTTCTTCTCTTTGCTTTCTAGACTCTTCTCTTTCTCCTTCTCTTTTCTGTTTTTCATTTTAATTCGCAACAAAAACCTTATCTGAACAGTAGGGAACCGTGAGGTTTACAAAGGGATCCAAACAAGAACCTGATTCTTTCATAAGAAAATTACGCAATTGATGATGACATACTCGTAATTAATATTTTTCGAGAGCCTATTGAACAAAATACATGAACATTCCATTAAAAAAAAAACATGAACATAACACCGAAGCCAATGAAATGTCACTTTCACCTAACATTAATCAACTGATAAAAGTCGCAATAGCTACACAGAACTGCCATCATGAACAGGAAGCTCGGATTCTGAATCATTGTTGTGATCCACTTTAGTAAAGGAGAAGTTGATACCCTACTCTGAAACTATCCTAGAGGTGCACAATAATCTTTCATTTACAATACAACTGCATATAACTAAGCAGCGGTACAAGCAACCCCAAAAATGTAACCTTAATCTCTGCCTCTGGAATGGGAGACAAACACTTGACCCCTAATAGGGAAGAAATCTTGAGCTTAATCATCAATTTAAAATAAGATCAAGCGGTCACCTCTTTGATCTCTTTTGCTTCTGCGGAATAAAGCGAACAGCCTGCTTCCCAAGTTGTAAAGTTTTCAATCTGCTATCATCTAGAGTAACCGAAAGCAACGACGTGCCTTCAACAATATCTGATACCACACCCTTATGCCTGGATTAAAAGGTCAAGATCAAAGGTGGAATGCAAGATCAAATAAAAATCAAGCAAGTACCTGAGGATATATTACCGAAAGCGTAATCACTCATATGCATCTTCTTGAGGAGATGAAAGGAAAGAAAAAGCTTACCATGAATCATCAGATGGCTGGTGAACTTCAACTCTCTTTCCAATTGCATCTTTACCCAACCTTTTCAATATCCAACTAGCTCCCATCATCTGACTGTCCTGATGAGATTGCGTGGCATCTTCACCTCCGTTTGATGTCATCATGAAGTTCGATGATCTCTTTCGCTTTGATCTTTGACCCCTTATACTCTTTTCTACCTCAGGTGGAGCACACTGAGAACTCTGATTCTCAATGTCAGGTTTTTTAATCTTCAATCTGAGTGAAAGTTTAGAATCTTTTGGCAAGGAATTCAAAATCGGTGTGTCACCAGAGTCATCATTGCTTTCAGCTTTTGAATTGGGCCTCATTTCTGGTGATTTTGCCGAAGACAACTTGTCAGTTCTTACAGTGGGGACATCACTGGCAGGCCCAAATGCAGCTCTACTCCCCCCAATGCTTCTTTTACTTGATGAAACACGAGTCTCGTCTGAACGCATGGTTTCACCTCTGCCAGGGCCTCCCTCTATATCGAATTTGGAATTTAAGTTGGAAGCTTCAGGCTTCAATTTTCCAAACTTAATCATATTTCCTTCTCTTCGTGCAAATTTTAAGCCGCTTGTTTGGCTAGACTGATTAATTGTCTCCTCTGCATGATCCAAAATAACTACTATGAATCTATGATGCCCTTCATTCACTAAAACAAACCCTTATAGACAATGAGGAAATTTTAAATGAATGGATGGAAGCCACTCACCTTCTCCAAATTTAGCAGTGCCATTGTTTCTCTCTGCAGTAGACTTGTCGCTCATCCTATGACGGCCTGTACCATCACTACCTATTCATAAATACCAAATGTACAAGGATATGAGTGAGGACAAACTATCATTCCGTAGGAAATATCAATCTAAAAATTTGGTGATTAAGCTGTCGTAGCCAAAAAAAAAACTTCATTAAGTTATTAATTAAAAAATATTACAAATATATTTATGGAAACAGATCATCTTAGTTCATCAAGGGAAATCAAACTGATGGCATACCATTGGAAGTTGTCAAGTCCTGCTCCCTTTGAGAGCTTGAAGCATCAGATCTTGGAGACTTGCTAACATTTATTTTTCGAGCACCTAAATTTATGACCAACTTCTTTGCTTTCACAGTTGATTTGCTAGCATCTTTTTGTGTGTCATTCCCACTATCCAAATCTTGAGGCTTATTATTTACAATTCTAATAACTCTGGATGTCCTTTCTCCATCCCTCACCATGACCTCATCAACAAACTTTTGTTTCAAACCCCCTGGCTGATTAATAGAGGGAAAGCCTTCAGTGCGGTGAACCGCTCCTGCAACAGTGGAAGAATACACATCCAGTCCTTTTTCATATGTTTCGGTGTCACCAGCCTTATTATCATCCATACTAGTTCCATGAGATTGAATATCCTGCTGAGGTAGTTCTCTCTTACTAGTAGAAGATAAATGAGAATCCTTTTTCTTAGAAGACTTCTTATTCCAAGATTTCTTTCCATATTCCTTACTCTTCTTTGGAGACTTATCTACCACACCTTTTAGAGAGAGCTTTATAGAACGACCAGATTCATTCTTTGGCATCAGAGGACCATTTTCTTCTTCATCTGAATAGGGCGAGATCGAAAAGATATCTTCTTGAGTTGGCAGCCCTGCAGCTTCCCTCAAGCTAGCAATCAAATCCCGGTCAGCTTTATCTCGTCTTCTCCAAAGCTCTTGAACAGCATCTTCAAGATCCTTCACCTAGCAACACACATTATGTAATTGATGAGTCGAATATGGACAACAGGGAAAGAGGAGCTATATAAGCAATAACCAATAAATGTAACATAGGGAGAGAGATTAAAACCTGATAGGATTCGCCACGACAGGTGGCACATTTGTACTGAAGATTCCCATCAACTTGAAATTGCAAATATTTTTCATCACTGCAAACCATTCATCACAGAAAGAGATATATGCATCATTTAACCACAATGCTACAAAATCAAACCGTACAAAAACACATAAAACCAATCATGCAAATAATTTAATTCAACAACTTGACTAGGAGAAAATAAAGGTAACTTAAATCACCAAATATATTTATAAACGTATACCCACTTGCCTGAGCGCAAATAAATTCTCAAAAGAAAATGTGCTATTAACTTGTTACTAAAGAATGGCAGCAACAGACCTGATACCATCACAATGACAATGAACCCAGCGCTGGCACATATCACAGCAAACCATTGGTGTTGATTCTGAATCTCTATAAACCTTGAAATTAAAACAAGCATCTCAAAATTCAGTCAGATTAGGTCATAGTTAAAATCAGAAGCACTTCTAAGCAAAAAACAAACCTTCAAACAAATGGGGCAATAATTTCCTTTCACAAAAAGTCTTCCACAAGCATCACAACAAGTGTACCCCAGAAACCACCTGAAAAGATAACATACTGAATCTGTCAAACAAAGGAAAATCATAGCCCTGTTGAACGTATAGATATGGAATCAAAAACATAGGAGTTTATAAATCCCTAATGCCGCCATCTCCAACTAACTACTGCTATAATGTTGTATAAATTGCAGCATCTAATATGCATTAAAGTTGAATAACATGTGGCATCCTAACCAACATGTTTTGATGACGTTAAACAGTAGCCATTTGCAATCTCTAACTATTGTCAAAGCAAAAAAGAAGTCATAAGGGAAAAAGAAACTAAATGCCTTCATCAAGGAACCCGTGCTTAGAGAATCAAGTATATTTGTGTGCCAAAGTTAACTCTTCATAATTAGTACCTCACACTTAGGCCATTTCCAGGTACACCAGATCCACAACTGTGACATCTTGTATGTTTGGGGCACAAATACAGTCCAGAACCAACATTCTGCGCCACCCAGAAACGAAAATTAGAAGTGCTTCTTGAGTCCAATTTAACATCAAAGAGATGAGTAATAGACATATCACCTTGTGTGGAGGATGCTGACAATAACAATGGTAAGCACCATCACATCGTTTGCAGAACATAAATTTATTCGGATCTCCAGTCCTTCGACATATCTAAAGAAGTCGGAGGCATCAAAATGTAAGCTTTCTCTTAAGATCAATACCATATACAGACATTCCTAAAAAAGTTCACAAATGATGAGAATCTAGAACTCAATGTACCTCACAGATTCGGCAAGATGGACAGTTCCATGAACTCCAGTGAAATAAATCTGCACTGAATCTCTGAATAAGAATACATAGGAGCATGCTGTTGTTAAAGTATCTAACCTATTAATTTACCTCTATTTCGAGACCAAGCTTTCAAGCAGCCTCTGTGGTATTTCTTGCCACAACTTTTGCACGAAAGCATCTTTCTTGCTCTCTCACTTCCTTCTGTCTCACCCAGAAAGCACATCCGGCACATCACATTAGCATTTGACTGACCTTGCTCTTCTCCAGTAATTTTCTTAGAGCCAGCCTGGAAATGTTTGTTAGTACATAAACACAGAATGATTAAATGCTGCGAAAACTGTAAATTGTAAAAACAGGATCCAACTAAGCTCTTCAATGTCCACAAACAAGTGTCATGAACAAGTCACAAGAGATCAATGTCCGAGATCACAAAAATTTGTGCACATATACATAACAAAAGTGATAGGGAGATGGAAGACTCCAAGTAACTGCCAATCCCAATGAGGCCAAGTGAATAACTACAGCCATATTCAGAAAATGCAGCTCCTGTTTTTATCAAGTTCGGCTATGACATCATGCTTTAAGATCCGGAAAAAGCAGAGCAACCAAATAAAAAAAATTGCATAGTAACATACTCCGGAACTTTTTTTCAAAAAGAAAAACCAAATTACAAACACCAAAGATATAGTATATATAACAATAAATGGCAACAGAAATTTTCGCCCATATCTTGAGTAGGAAATTACAGGAAGCACAAAAGAACATTCAAAAGCACAACCATCAATGATTTTCACTAGTTAGAAACATGAAACACGATCCAACAACTCCATATATTGAAACAATTACTCAATATACAACAAATTTGTTGGAAAATTAAATTCACACAACCAAGCATTTATACCATACGACCGAAAATCGTAAAACCTAAACCAAATAAGAAACTGGTTAGGTATATGCAATTCTTGATGAATTCAAGGATTCAACTATATCATTATGTGCAGGTAAGTACAATCATGTTCAGACATTCTTTCAAAATCTGTACGTAGACGACTTCAATCATCATCAATCAAAACTAACTAGTCTAAACTCCACATTGCGTCCTTCAAACAACTCCAAAATTCCATACTAAACAAAATTCAGCACAAAATTCAGAAATTAACAGCTGTTATAAAAAAAAGTGCACATTTGATGTAAACTCACCGCCATATCTCCAGCCTCAAACCGGCGCGCATAATCTTCGGCTGCAACCATTGCCGCGGCGGCCTTACGCTGAAGAGCCAACCGCTTCGTCTGCGCCGACACAGCAGCCGCACTATCATCAGCTCCCTCCCCACCACCACCGCCGCCGCCGCCGCCTCCATCTCCCCGACACACAATCGTTGGAGGTGGCGGCGGCGCCAAAGCGGGAACATGCACGACCTTAGGGACAGAGACCTGAACGGTTTCGTGGCGCGAATCCCCAATTCCGGAGGAGAACTCCTCGATTCTAGAAACATCGAACAAGAACGAGGCCTTGGATTTCGCGCTCTGGAGATCCCGCGGAAACCCTAGCGGGCAGAAGCAGATCCGGCGACTGCGAAACAACAAAGAAACACACACACACACACGAGACCCAAAGACGAGTGAGTTTTAAAGAGAAGTACGACACGAGACGATAGACAAAGGGAGAGGATTTAGTGTTAATAGTAAATACATAACAATACTACTAACCATGTAATTGGGCAAGCTACGTGAAAGGCCATAGTGAAGGATTTTGAGATTTTGAATTTTTTGTGTTTTTTTTTTCCGAAAAGAGAGAGAGATTTAGAGATCCCCTTAAATTAAAGAATAATAAAATTAGAATATTTTTTAATATTCTAAGAGCTTAATTAGATTTTGGAGGGGGTTGGGCTATTTTGCCTTCTGTTCCTTTTGTTGATGGATGTGGCGAGGGTTCCTGATAGTCTCTGGTTCCCGAGTTTGGACTGTCTACGGTCATGACCATGGGGATCGTCCAATAGGAACACACCATGCTGGCCATTTTGTTCGTGGTTCACCTTGAGCTTTCCAGCCAATAGACTTCTGCCACGCTGTCGCAACGTGTCATTAAGTAAATGAACTTAAAGATGATAATGGGCTGGGCGAGCTTGCCAGCTTGACTCCTACTGTAAGGCTCGAACCCAGACCTAATTCGATTTGATCCAATTTATTATTTTTAAATTAAAATATGAAAACGCAATCATTTTATTATTACTTGTCAAGTTTCGAGCGAAACCAAAGATACGAGCTACTGCTTTCACTGGTTTAGAGAGGGAAGAGAAACACGGAGCGCGAGAACTCGGAAGAAAGAAGCCATGAACGCCCCTGATAGATACGAGCGATTCGTTGTCCCGGAAGGCACTAAGAAGTAAGTATCTTCCTCTAGTTTGTCTCGAAAAAAAACCCTATTTCCTAATCTCACCTTTCTTCTCTAGGGTTTCGTACGAGAGAGACACGAAGATCATTAATGCCGCGTCTTTCACGGTGGAGAGAGAGGACCACACCGTCGGAAACATTCTTCGCATGTATATAATCCATTCGTTAATTCATTATCTGGTTCTGTGTTTAAACCAAGTAACCTTTGATTGTTATTGCTGTTATCATTTTCTTCTTTTGTTTATCATTAGGCAGCTGCACAGAGACGACAACGTTCTCTTTGCTGGTTACAAGCTTCCACATCCTCTACAGTACAAAATTCTAGTTAGGGTAAGCTAGTAACACTCAGGAGTCTGTGTGCAGCACATGTGGCTTGCTTATTTTTGTTGGGTTGAGTAATTTGGTGAATTTGTGGGGTTTTTAATCAATTCGATTTGGCTATGTAGATTCATACGACGAGCCAGTCCTCACCGATGCAGGCATATAACCAGGCGATCAACGATCTCGACAAGGAGCTTGATCATTTGAAGAATTCGTTTGAGGTATGGTTTTTACTTTCAGAGCAAATTATAGAATTTTGGATATTTTTATGTTTTGTAATGGTTTTGATCATGGACTGTCCGTATTGCATTTAGACATCTTTTTCTTTAGCTTGTTAAGGAACTGGCTTCTTTTGTAGTTTTGGTGGAGAAAACAATTATTAGTATTGCTTTTATGGTTTTTGACTTAGTTTTTGTTTATAGGCTGAGCTTGCAAGGTTCCAGAGGAGCTTCTAATCATGGTGGGATACAAGGAAGCGGTGGATGAATGATCTGGTTTTGTTTGCTTGCAGATTGAGAAATCGTAACCTTGTCGAAAATTGGACTTGGCTGGTTGTAATTAAGCAATGAATTTGTAGCTAATGTGAACTTTGAACATGTCAAAAATTTCAACAATTGAAATCTAAATAACTTTTGCTTATCACCTGCTTAATTTCCTGATGCTTTGTTTCAGTTCCTACATTCTTGTATGTATCAATAGGACCGTCGTACTCTGTTTTTCTTGTTCTGTTTTTCCTTTTCTCTTGATTGGTTAATATTACATTCTTCTGCACATCGACTTTCCTTTCTAACAACTATGAGCACTAAGATATACAAGTATTTGTGTCCTTCCTAGTATTGATCATCTAAAGTTCCAAACTATCTGACTATAGATTTACATTATAGAGAACTCATCATCCACACCATCTAGTTCTCCTCTAAGACTGTGTTGTTGGATGATCAAAACAGAGGTCGTGAGGGAGAAATTAGACCCCGATAGAACATCTCCAACGGGACCTAATTCTGGACATTGCTGCCAATCATTCATTCCGACTGTCAATATTGAATTCACCCTTCCCCCTCGTCCGACAATGATTAGTTTGTATTGCCCTTCCAATGATTTTAGAGTGGAATAGGTCTCAGCCGAATTGACAAGATGCTTCTCCATATAGGAGACATAGCCTGCGGCAACATATCTGCCATAGAAATGTGCAAAACACTCGTCGTCGAGCTTCATCTCTTGTTCCCTCTCGGCTATATTGGCTCTAAGAGGACCTCTTCTTGAGGCTGCCTCGGAGTTTTCTTCTACTAGGAATCTTATCACTGTGAGTTTGACTCCTGGGTGTCTTGCGACCTGACCTGCATATGCTAGTGCTTCCCTGTCATCTTTACCACCAATGAAGATGACTGCAATCATGAAGGATCTTTTCATTGTTGATATGTTTTCCGTAGATCCAAAACCACGGTCTACAAGAATTCCAACGGAACAAGGGGCACTTCTGAGCACCTGTTTAAAGCCAGACCCAACAGGTTAACAAAATTGTATCAAGAACAATCATCAGGAGTTTAGAGAATTCTGTATAATTTCACCTTCCGGTTCACATAACGGAACCCGGGGTGGCCACCGTCTAGTGTTCCATCTGGTAGTTGCTTCTTGTGAAAAGGCAATATTAACAGGGAGACCATCAAGTCCTCTGCTAAAACGCATACATCTTGAGCCATGTTATTGAATGTTGAGAGTGCGAGCATTCTCCTCAGTGTGATGCCCTCACTATTTTCGTCCACATAATTTTGGAACCTTTTGGTGATCTGATCTCTCATTTTTGTTACCTCCTTATCTGTCACTGTCACGGTGTTCATCCCCTCGCTACTTTGCACCAGTGTGGCTGCAATTTCGTCCGTGAGTTCGATCATGTCTGTCACATAGACCAGAATTCCGGGGTCAGGTGTACCCCTCGAGATTTCAACGAGGTTGATGGTTGAAGGTACATTGTGTTGTCCATGAACACACAGCTGAATTCGAAGCTCGTTTGAGGCGTCAAGCAACTGAAGGGCCCTCCGGTGAGTTGGTGCACGTTTCCTGGCTCGCTTGATAATTTGCAACACAACTGATGGAGTGTGCACAACTGTGAGGAGGATTGTAAGTATGATACTAATGCAGGTCGAAGTAGAGATTATGTCATACTGCAGATTCAGTTTGAAAAATGATCAAAGAAACAAATTAATATGAATAACAAATCATATGAAACAAATAAGCTGACGAAGCAAAATGACAGGTCGCAATTACGGTAAGGAACGTAATCGTAACTTTACAATTGAGTGGAGGAGATTATATGCAACTTACAATGCTTGCAACGACAGCCAAGAATACATGGAAATGACCCTTAGCAGTCAAAAGACACCCAAGTTCAGCAGATTCACGCCAGTGAAAACCCAACATCACACCGGAGATGACTGTTCCGATCACTTTCCCGACAAGGGTTATCAGTATCAAAACAATTAATCTTCCCCATGTACCTAAACTACCAGCTCTAAATTTGCTGAAACTTGAATGATACCCCATCCAAAAGAAGAAAATGGGATAAAAGACGACGGTCAACAAGTAGTTGATCTTCCCAACCGCCCACTTCGATACTCTCCCTTCACTTGGCAAGAAAGCTCCGGCCATGAACGCACTAAGAATCGGACTGTACCCATAAATCGGAGAAGAACTGCAAATCATGACCATGAAGGCGATAGTGAGGACCAAGTGTGAACCTTTCATGGGTTTTCCTTCAGGATTCTCATTGTTAACCCAGTTCATAAAGATCGGCGAAACAGAAGCTGCAAAAACTGTCTGGAACAGTAAAGCTGCACCCATTGTCAAGCTTTTAGTTATACGTACAGAGAGATCAGAGACAGTGACTCCAGGAGGAACAATTATGAACCCTATGCTCAACAAAAGCATCGATATCATATCGGCGTGAACTCCGGCCGCGATCACCAGTTTCCCGATATCCGACTTGCCCACTTTCAGGTTCGTGATGATTCGAGTTAATATATGTGAACTACTCCCAGAAAGTGTCAGCGAAAGGGAAAGTGTGAAACCTATGTCTGGTCTGTTGGAGTAAGCCAGAAATGGTGTTATTCCACAAGCCAGTATGAACGTAGAAACCATACCAGCATAAGCAATCATGGCGTCTTGAGTCGGCGGTTTGAATATCGTATACGGGTCCATCTCCATCCCCAATACGAACATGTAACATATAATCCCAAACTCAGCCACGAAATTGAGAGTTGTAATGAACTTTTCATCGAAAGAGTCGTGAATCCATGGTATGTTCCCGATAAAAATCCCTACCTGTAAGCAAAGAAACAACATTAACCCCCGTCTGGTAACATCGTACAGTGCATGAAAAGCTGAAAAGAATACGTACGATGATGTCGGAGACTATACGAGGTTGAGACAGGGGCTTTAAGAGATGGTTGAGGAGGTAACTTAGAACATAAGCAGAGACAAGTCCGACGATCTTTCCTGGTCCGTTTTGGACTGTGTACTTGAGGAAATTCTGGCAATCACCAACCTTGTTAGTGTTAACGACCTTCTGGTCACTCATTTTTTTTTAATGTCTCTGAAAGAAAAAGAAAAAGTTCTGTATTTGCTTGCTCAAATGGAAGTTCTTCTTGGTCTGTTTTGTTATGTTGGAGACGATGAATACGAATTCCACCATTGCTTTCCCCTTTTTCCTCGCTGGTTTTGTATCAGAGGCTGACATTGAGTTGCTTAATTAGTATAGCCAGAAAATGGAGGAGTGAGTTCAGGAGATTGAGACACATATATACCTTTTCTGAGTCATGCTCACCAGATGAAACTTTGTATAAATAGTAATAACTCATAAATTATAAATTATACCCTCACCCTTGTATTCAATATTTTAAAAATTATATCCAAAATTAAATTAATAAGTAAAGGGATTTACAAATTCAATAGGTATTATTAATTCTATTATGACATGAACTTAGAATTTTTATAATAATTATTATGCATAATATATTACAATTGTCAAACCTATTTAGGATTATTTATTTATATAAATTTTAAATTTTTATTAATAATTTAAACTTCAAAAAATTAAATAATTGCAAGTGATAAAATTAGTTGTGAGGATGGCAGGAATAAGCGTATTAATATTTCACTTATCCCTGTGTTGCGATAAGTGACTATCATACAACAACCATACTGCACTAGGCAAATCACTTGACATGTTCAATGGATGAGCATAATTCTTATAGTTATTTTCAGTGTAATCACTGAAAGATCTCATAAATGGTAATGGTATGGCATCTATTCAGTTGATGAAGCTTTTGCAACTTTGCAGGGAAGCTGCAACCATCACATCGTCGGTCTCTCTTTACCTTGGCGACATCTATGATTGTCTTTTCATCAAAAGCATACAATATAAACCCAGTTGTTTCATGTGCCAAAGCTGCCATAACAGATGATAAACTAGGTGTTATTTTCATTCATATGCGATCTTCTGAACTTTAGAACCTCAGGAGGACAGAAACATTGTATCTTATCTTCCCTTTTGCTTTTAGCTTGTGTTTCATACCAAAAAGTAATTTTATCTGGATGTTCAAAGTTTGAGAAGATGATTTCTCTTTGAAGCCGATTGCACTGCTTACTAACTGCTGTTGTTTGCAACTTTTTGATAGGCTGATCCATTCCTACATCTGGTTGATGATTCCAAGTTAAGGGCTGTCAATACTAAACTTGATCCTCTATACAAAGTTTATGGGTCCAAAGAAGATGATGAGGATGCTTTGAAGTTTCTTTCAACAGTAGATGTATCAGGGAACAAATCAAACGAATCATTTGCTGCCATGATAGTGAAGTTTCTGGGAACATCACCAGATGTAATCATGGTTTACAGTTTCATGATAGGAAGTACAAGTACCTTGATATTTGTCCAACTAAAAGTTTGATTTTGAAACAGCAAGAGTCGAGTATGAGAGCAAGGTTGCTTAACGAATTTAAACCCGATAATGCATGTCCTCTTGGAGCTGATCTATGTGCTGATACTCCAGACGAAAAGGGTGAATTGGGATCAGGAAACAATGGCCATTCTAATACAGTAATGGCCTCATCTGATTCTCAGATCTTTCTCTCATCTGAAACAAGTCCTATCGTCACATAATGACTTAAACGTGCAGGTTGAGCCTCCACTCTTTAATTTGGAAGATAATGTTTCACCTATCACACCTGAAGGTCAAGCAGACCCTAAGCCATTGCTCTCGCATCCTCCCGGTCTTCTGAGTGTTGATGACCTATTAAATGGAGTAAGTTACATTGTACGTAAGTGTACAAGTATGCATGTAAAGCAGCATGCAAAAAAATTTTACAGGCATAAGGATGCCAGGCAAACATTATCATTAACATCTTGAATTTTATTTTGAACTTCTACTTATGAAATCAAACTTATAAGCAGATATCGGAAACAACCGATCAGGTTGGACGACCTTCGGTGTCCGCCATGCCAGCCGTGCCCTACACAGAAATGGCTAACCATTGTGCAGCCCTTTCAGCTGAAAAACAACAGAAGATGTCTTCTTTAATGATTACTCAACAGAGACAAGAAAGTATAATGAGAATCCCTGTTTATGGATGTGATCAGAGAAAGGAAATAACATCTGATTCTAAGATTGAGCAGGTTCTACTTCTGTACTTCATCTTATATTCTAGCAATTGCGGTAGAATTTAGAAATGCAGGACGTTCAAACATGTGAAATTAACTACTACTTGCACTTTTCAGAAGTTAAAATTACAAAATCTGCACAATGTGAAATTTCACTTAATGGTCACTTGATGTTGCAACATTTTCTGGAAACTGCAGAATGGAAATACACGTCTTGACCAGAACTCCAATCCCAATCTGCAAATTCCATCTTTTGCTGCGAATCCAAAGCCTTGTTGGAGTGAATATCAGCAATATCAATACTTCCAGTTACCAGCATTGAGTCCATATGATAACTTTCTCAAGGCTGCTGGATGTTGATCCTCACAATGAAAAGGAGAGCTCCTCAGAGGTTGGAATGTGAATCTCAAGTAGAGTTTTAACAGAAAGAAGAAGCCTTTGACAAGGCTAAGGAATTTGATCTGAAAATTGTAGTTGAGAAGTTAGGACCTTTTGCAGGGTAAGCCATGGTTGATGTAACTAGAGCTCCCTGTAATTTTTGCTGCGTCCTCCAGTATCAAAAATGACCTTTTGTTACTGGGAAGGAGGGTTTTTTGCTTCTAAATAGGCCTTGTTCCTGTACATGTAATGAGAAAGTTTTGAGCTTTTTGATTGCTCTGACGAAGAAGATGTGTAATGCATTTGAATGGAATGTAAATGAGCCGTTAGGGTGGTCCATTTGGCATAGCAGAGGGGCATAAGGTTAAAAGGTCCTCTATTTAATTCCCTCTATTTACGCTCTCTCGATCGAACCTGTCGTATATTAAGGTGGTCGAGTTGATAAAGTAGAGGGATATAGGACCAAAAGGCTTTGTGTTCAATTCCTCCTATTTATGCTCTCTCTATGCTCTCTCGATCGAATTTATCGCACAGAACTTGCCTAATGTGAAATACTAAGTTTATCTGTGTATATCCAGAGAGTAGCAGTAGGTTTCTCCGTTTAAAAAAAAGTGTAAATGATTCTTTTGAATCTTAAATTTTAAAAAATCTTTTTTTTTATTTTTGATCACCGAAATTGTATAAATTTAATTATATAAAAATAATAAATTAAATTAAATTAAAATTACATTATTAAAATTTGTGATTTTTATTAAATTGGAATTAAAATATTATTATTTGATCAAATTAATCTAAATTAATTCAATCATTTGATTTGAATTAAATCAACTTAAATTTGAACAGTCTCATATAATATGACAACGTTATTTTAGGCCTCTTTTGTCTTTTCCTTTTCACCACAAAACAATAACAAGTAAACTAAACTTGACTGTTGAGCGTCGCACGTTTGGAATTTCTCCCGTTCTCGAATCTTCTTCGATCGTTTCAAAGCGAACACATCGCTCCTTCGCCTGCTCTCTCACTCTCCTCCAATTCTTCACCTATTCTTAGATCTAAACTCTTCTTTGAGTAAGCGAAGACTGATTTCAATCTTTTCTTCATTTTCTCTTTCCTTACTAGATTAGTTGCATAAGCTCTCCTCCATAGATCATCGTCGTTTCAGTTTTTACATCTCTTACTTGCAAGACAAATTGATGTTAGATTGCTAAGTTTATTAGGTGATTGAAGTTTTTCATTTCTCTTTCAGGCTTTTGCGGTTCGATTTTTGGAGTAATGGAGGATAATCCAGAGAAACCGACTCAATCTATCGGTACGTGCGTTTCTGACTGTTGACGACAATGAATTAAGATTCTGGATTGTATTGCAGAATAATTTTACAAATATAGTTGTGCATTTCACGTGATTATGGTGAATCTTGTCAAAGTGTTTTGTGTAGATGATTGCATGATTGTTCTATGTACATGCCGATCTCGTCTTGTTAATAAATTGGAATAAGTGACTGTGAATTCCCAGTAATACCTGCCTAATTCAGTATTTGTTCGTATGCTGTGCTTTTGTAGGTGAAGATGATGAAAGTGAGATAGTTGCAGAGAGTGCTGCATTTGTGCATGGTGATCTTCCTCAAGAAGGCGACGGTCCCCCAAAAGTTGATTCTGAGGTAGAAGTCCTTCATGAGAAAGTCAAGAAGCAAATCATTAAGGAAGGTCATGGACAGAAGCCGTCCAAATATTCAACGTGCTTCTGTAAGTACCAAATAGCTATCTGTTGATAATTCTTAGCAAGGGCCTCTTTGCAACTCGTTAACTGTTAATACAACATTGCCTTTAAATCTGTGAGCTTCTTTTTCATATGAAAACCCAGAATCATATTCTGTTGAGAAGCTTTTCGAGTCAAAATTAGATTCATTTTCAGAAGTTTTATTTAGAGTTTACTGATGTGGAGCGTATTTTAGGCATGTTGTGTGGCATTGGATGTTTAAGCATAATACTTAGAGGTATTTAAAACTGGATAAAGGAGCAATTGTGTGCAATAGCAAGTCAAGGACTTGCTACAACTAAAGACTCGGTTTAGGGTAGTCATTTGATGAAAAACATGTGAAATTACAACTCTTTCTAAATTATCCTTGTGCTGTAGCCATTCCATTCTTCATATACATAATGGGCAAGATTTAAAGGCATTGATTGTGCTGGGGAATCAAAATATCTGAGTAACTGTATGTGTATGCTAGTGCATTACAGAGCATGGACTGAAAGCACACAACACAAGTTTGAAGACACATGGCATGAACAGCGACCAATTGAAATGATTTTAGGAAAAGGTAAATTGCTATGAGAAATCTGCTTTCTATCATTTTACGGAAATTTCATGCAGACACTGTTGTATGCATTTGTTTTAGTAGGCATGCTTTGTGCCCTTTGTTATGACCGGTACCTCTGATTACTGCTTTCTCATTGACAATTTCTGTGATGGGGACAAAGCCAACCAATGCAAAAAGTACCGATTTAATTGGTCCTTACAAAGAGAAAATAAACTGTTCAAGACTTTGATAACACCATGAAATGAGGCAACATGCGTCTTAATTCATTTGAATAGACACATTAGGCGTGCATTTGATTCTCCTACGACATCCTATTTGCAATATTGGTTATGTTTAATCTGTAACCAAATCTTTTCTACTTCTATAACAGAGAAAAAAGAAATGACGGGTTTAGCTACTGGTGTGTCCTTTATGAAAGCTGGGGAACGTGCATTATTACACGTGGGATGGGAATTAGGTTATGGGAAAGAAGGAAACTTTTCTTTTCCAAATGTACCACCCATGGCAGATATAATATATGAAGTTGAGTTGATTGGATTTGATGAAACCAAAGAGGTGAGTTGGTCACGAATGATTTCCAAATTGTTTCCAGAAACAGTCATATCTGGTCCAGATTGTATTTTCTTTTTGTGGTTTGTAATAATCTACATGATAAATTTGCAGGGAAAATCTCGTGGTGACATGACTGTGGAAGAGAGAATTGGAGTTGCAGATCGAAGAAAAATGGATGGGAATGCTTTTTTTAAGGATGAGAAACTTGACGAGGCCATGCAACAGTATGAAATGGTCACAACCTCATATTTCTTGAGTAACATTTTCTAATTCGTTTGTGTTGTGCTTGATTAGTGTTGCTAACTTATGTTGATATGCAGGCTATTGCATATTTAGGTGACGACTTCATGTTTCAACTTTTTGGCAAGTTTCGGGACATGGCATTAGCAGTTAAGAATCCATGCCACCTTAACATGGCAGCCTGCTTAATCAAGCTTAAACGTTTTGAAGAAGCAATTGCCCAATGCACTATAGTAAGTTCACTTGAAGAGTTAATTAAGTTGCCTTTACTATTCTCCACAAGTTCTATGTTTCCAAATGCTACAATGTTTGAGGTTTATTTATATAATTTTGAATAAGCACACATTTCATGCACGGAAAGACCTGTCAATTTGATGTTGATGTTTCCTGCTAACTGCTCTTATAGCCTTATGGGCTCAGCGCTGATGCTTTTTGGCTCAAAGAAGGATTGAGCTGAGAAAAATTACAATTTTCTTCAACTCAAATGGTTTAAAGGAATTCTTCCTTTGTGGGCTTGGCTCAGGTGTTAGCAGAGGATGAGAAAAATGTCAAAGCATTGTTCAGAAGAGGAAGGGCAAGAGCAGAACTTGGCCAAACAGACTCTGCCCGTGAAGATTTCAGTAAAGCCCTTAAAATCGAACCTGAAGACAAAGCAATTGCAAGGGAGCTGCGCCGGCTCGCCGAACACGACAAGGCTGTCTACCAGAAGCAAAAGGAGATATACAAAGGAATCTTCGGACCACCACCACAGCCAAAGCCAAAGCCTACTAATTTGGTGATGCGCATTTGGCAGTTTCTTATCGTCATATGGCAATGGCTACTCTCCTTGCTTCATCGCATCTTCAAGGGTGGAAGACCTAAAACTGACTAGGTGAAGAGCTCCAGTTGAAGAGTGCTGTCCCACTAATAGGAACTGTTCTATGAGGCCAGTTCTTACAAATTAATTATTAGGAAGGGAACTCCTACCTTAAAAAAGGTGTGTGCAACTCTAAACTAATGTTTCCGATTAGTTTAAATTTTGTTTAGCAACTTCAATTGTTCTTCTAATATTAAAGTTGTGGTCTGAACTGTTATCACAATTTGCTGATAGTTATCTCTGAATAACCCGTAATTGTCTCATTCGTTTGCAAAGATGCTATGATTCTATATAAACTGATCAGTGTAGAACAAACCAGGATCTTTAGAAATATGTTTTACGAAATCACCATTGTATAGCTGTATGGACACGTTACTGACAACATTCCTCGTTTAAAACGAGCCATACTAAACATACAGCAGAGACAAGCTTCGAATTGGAACATTATTTGTAGACTGAACAAGAAAAGCTCAAACACCGAGCAACTTAACAACATCATATTTCCTAGGAAGTCCTTTTGTTTCAAGCACAGAACAAGAGCTCACCAAGGTTGCTTAAACGTGGCAATCCAAACACAATATGCGCAAACGATCTGTTGAGACATGTACACATAAATGGCAAATGCAAGAGCCGCCAAACCCACATCCATCAAATCACCCTTTCTCTTTGGGCTCAACTTATCCTTCAATTCTTTCGCAAATTCCTCAACTGTGGAAAAGAGTTGTCTTGAGGGTGGTTGATTCTCTGGTCTCAGTTCCTTCTTCGCTTTTGGACCAGAAGTATCTATGGTAGGTTCACCTCTTTGACAGGCCATGACTGTCTGAATTCTGTGGCAGTTTCTGGTTCTCACTACTTGTATTGATACGTTGGTTTTATGGAAGGAATTGCCTATGGAGAGAGCAGCCATGGAAGCAAAAAGTGATGGGTTTTAGTGAAGGTTGATGGAAAATGAACTGATCATGTGACTCTTTTGTAAGAACTTTCTTGTTCGTGGAGGCTTAAGTGGGAACCTAAAGACGGAGAAAAGACAACATATGACAATCCTTGTCTCCCACAAAATATCTTCGCAAAGGAAGACCAAACGCTTGTATCAGAGAAAGGAAATGGATAAGATGCTACCGCCCTCTTATTCTGGATAAGCAATAGGTTCATAAGTAGGCTTGACTGGATCCAATCCAATTCGAGTGGTCTTGTTTTCGTTGGATGTTTCAATCTTAAGCTACTTATGTAGATATTAGATAAATGCGTTGATAAAATTTAATAAAGCATGATTAAAAAATTTTAACTAAACAAAAAATCTGATTTTATTCAATTCAAAATTAATAAATTTGGTTAGATTTGATTAGATTTTAAATTTATTTTTTATTTTAAATTTTAGTAAAACTTAAATTCAAATCTTTTGGTTTAATTTGGCTCATAATTATGATTTTAAATAAAATAATGCCATTTTTATTATTTTTATTGAATTAAATTATTCAAATTTAAAATTTGAAAATTTTGAACTTAACCAAAATTCAATCATATTTCAAGCATCCAAGATTACAGCCTTGTTTGGTAAACAACCAATCATTATTTTTTAGCTAAATGGTTGTCTTCAGCTGTTTGACTCTTCAAATAGTTACAAAAGTTATTTGAAGAGTAGTAGATTTGATGGTCGATTTAAGATAAACAGCCAAACATGAAAACGTTCCTATATAGTAGCATTTTCATCAATCAGTCAAAATTTTAACTATCAAAAGTTAATTATACCCTTTAACTGAGTTCCTATATACCTACTTTTAGGAACAATGTTTGTTCTTGTAATTATTTAATATAGATATAAGTTAGAAATAAAATATTGAGCTTAAACGAAAATGAAAATAGAAAGAGTTGAATAAATTTTTCATAGATGATTAAACAATACAAGTGAACATAACTTCTCTAAAATCTAAATTTTTATAAGAATATTCAACGAAATACTAAGATATATAATATTCATACCCTTATAATTCTTTTAAGGTCATAATCTCATAAGTCATTTTATACATAAATAACTAATATTAAACATCTAATTTTACCAAACTTCTCTAACAAATAACTAATACAATTTGCTGGTTAAATAAGTTGATATAATTAACTATCCGCTAACATATGATAGAATTAATTAATAACTAATGAAATCAACTAATTGTTAAATAAGACCTATTTTAGATTCTATCAAGAGACTTGTTGTCACTTCTAATAATGAGCTATGGCATTAGGCTTAGTTTACCAGTTGACTCTCTTATAGTCTTCAAAACCTTGGTAAAACTAGTAAACTACCCTCTCCTATTAGGCCAGTTAGATTGGCGAGCCCATCAAGTTTTGACTTGATCGAAGTTGAACTCACACACCATATCAACTTAATACTCGTGTGCTGTGGCCGCTCTCTCGTGTCACCAAAACGACAACTTGCACGGTCGCCGGCTCCTTCCTCCCTCTTTCCTTTTCTCGTCCCTTCTTGTATTGAACCGGTATGATTAAATATGATTTACGTAGAAAGAAGACTCAGAAGAGTCAAAAAGAGAAGAATAAATGACGTCCAAAGCATCCGCCATTGTCAAACTTCCTTGCTTTTCTCTATCTTTACCTTCTTTGATCTTCCAACGCAATCAATATGAATATACTATACGTGTAGTTTAAGAAATTTTGATTAAATTTTAGAAAGAAAAGAAGAGTGAAAACCAAAAAAGAGAGACTCTTGCATCAGAACTCCCACCTGTGGTCCACCGTTGACTCGGATAGATTCAAGTCACGAGCCCCTCCTCCCTCTAACCCTCCATCCTCCATTTCCCTCTCTTCCTGCTTCTCACCTTCCTTTTTTTTCTCTCTTTTTTTGGTTCTTTCCTTACCAAAACTAACTAGGTTTGGTTAGGTTATGTTTCTTCACCTATAAACTTAGAACCTCGCTTGCTTCTGTTCTGTTCTTTTACTAGGCTTTTGTAAACATCTGTTTCTGTTTTCGTTTCGTGGTTGTTCTTGTTTTTTCTGTTTTAGTGTTGGGGAGAGTCAGTCGTGTTCTTATGTAATAAAGGCGGGTTTGATTGTTTGGTAGTTGTTTTTGTAATTAGAGTTAAATTCAAAGATATGAAGAGATTGAGATCGATTGACGATGATTTTGATTCCTACAACCATAAGTCTTCTCCGAGAGGTTCCAGTTCAACCCGATCTTCTCGAAGTTTCTATTACAAGGCGTCTGATAATGCAAGGAAAGGCTCCTCCACCACCACCTCGTCTTCGTCTAGTCGCTACGATCGAGATCGATGTATTGAGGACGACAATCGAGAGAGCCCCAGGCTGTTTCGGAAGCGATCGGGTTACGATTTTGATGGAGTTGATCGCAGAAAAGGGTTTGGATTTGGGTTTGGGTTAGGGTTTGATAGGTACGGTGGTAGAGAAGGATATAACCGTGGTGACCGGGGTATTCATCGTTCGGAGAGTTTCTGCGGCGCGTCGAGGAGGGATTTTCCGAAAGGTTTTAGGTCGGAGCGAGATAGGTTCAGAAGAGAAGGGAGTGTGTGTTCGTGGAAGAGATTTAAGGAGTTTGATGAGAGTAGAGGGATTAGGGTTGGGACTGAGGAGAGAATTAGATCGTCTCCTAAGGGGTTGAGGGATGTGAAGTCGCCGACTTGGTCGAGGGATTCTGGAAAAGGGAGGTCGGCGAACTCCAAGTCAAGGTCGTCTCCGACTTGGTCCAAGGATTCAGAGAGTGAGCAATCTAGGAGTGTGGAGGCGGGGAAGAAGAGTGTTGAAACGGAGACAAAGGGTGCTGAGTGTGGGAGTAGTAGTGATATGGAAGAAGGTGAGCTTGAACCAGAACCTGCGGGCAATGGAGATGAGAATCACGAGAGCAAGAAAGGTGGGGAACCAGAAGGTGATGGAGTGGATGTTGATCCTAGAGCGGTGTTGGAGGGTGAAACTCGTGGTAATGATGAAGTAAATGAAGAGCAAAATGGGTTTATTAATCGAAGCGTTCCTGAAGAGAAAAATGTGGCGGAGGAAGTTAATGAGGGGATTGATTCTGAGGAAAATTTGAATGATAAGGCCAATGTTAATGATGACGAAGATAGAAGTCTTGGTGATGAGGATGACGGTGTTGCAGAGGGAGATAATATTAAAGGAAAAACCGAATGTGAATTGGAGCCAACCGAGAATACGATTGCTGAGATGTCTATGAATGTGGAAGGAGGGATCGGACGGGAAAAGGATAATGGTCTGGAGGCCGAGGTAGGTGAAATTGAAGTTAAAGGATCTCATGAAGATGTGGTAACGAAGAATGGTGGGGTGGAAGTCGATATGCACAAGGTGTCGCAGATCTTGTGCCAGGATTTAAGGGATAAAGGCAAAGGTGTAGCTTTTTCACCGCTCTACCCCACAGATTCATCTGAAGTTGGTATATTTGCCGAAAAGGAACCAAGAAACCTTTCGACTTCCAGGGATGTTGAAGACATGGAAGGGCCAAGTATTAGGGGATTTGAATTGTTTAGTACCTCGCCAGTCAAGAGAGTGGAGAAAGCGCAGCAATCAGGTTCTGGAAAGCAAAAACATGAAAAGCTGATGTTGGAAGCACTTGATCTTTCTCTTAGCTTGCCTAGTGTTCTGCTACCTATTGGTGCATCTGTAGATACAGCCCAGGCTCCTGGTTCCCCAAGCAGAAGTCTTTGGTCTTTTAGTACGTTCCAGACAAATTCTAATGGTTTTACTGCATCGGTATTGTTTTCAGGTTCGTATACATTTTTTTCACAATCCAAGCTATTCTCTTACACAGAATTCACTAGAAATGGACAACTATGAACAATCTGTTCATAGTCGCCCCATATTTCAGGGACTTGAACAAGCAACTTGGCAAGGCCCAGTTGACAGTGATTCCAAGACTAAAGATGTTCCCTTGTATATATCAAAGAATAATGATGAATTGAGTGGAATTGACTCCAGTCATTTGTCTCAAGCATTACAGTTTACCTCAAATGGTCAATCTTGGCAAGGAACCTCTAAATTGCCGAATGAACTTGAAAGGCAGTCGAGTTTTCATAAACAGTTATCAACAGGATAGATGAGAAATCACGAAGATGCTAGATCCCCTTCGCAGAGCTTGAGATCTCACGATTCTGGTGTAAACTATGGCTTTGAGAAGAAACGGATGATGAGAGATAAGCATGGAAGTAGCTTACTTAGAAGTAATAACCAGAAGGAAAAAGAACAGTTCATAGGTGATGCAGAATGTTTCGAGACTGCAATTGCCAAAATAGTTTCTGATCCAATACTTGTAATGGTTCGGAAATTAAATGAAATGACTGGACAGTCTTCCTTGATTCTAACAGAAAGCATTCGCGAGATCATTCTAAAAGCTGATAAGCAAGGCCAGCTACGTGCATATCGGAGAGCACTACAGAACAGGTCTGATTTAACTTTGGATATGTTGTTAAAGTCCAATCAGTTGCAACTGGAAATTTTAGTTGCTCTGAAAACTGGTATGCCCGAATATCTTCAGGTAGACAACAGTATCTCATCTTCTGATCTGGCTGAGGTTTTCCTAAATTTAAGATGCAGAAATCTTACTTGTCGAAGTCCGATACCTGTTGATGAATGTGATTGCAAAGTTTGTGTTAAAAAGAATGGCTTTTGCAGTTCTTGTATGTGTCTTGTCTGTTCAAAGTTTGACATGGCATCTAATACATGTAGTTGGGTTGGTTGTGATGTTTGCCTTCACTGGTGCCATGTGGATTGTGCATTGCGAGAATATTATATTAGAAATGGAAGAAGTCCAACAGGGACTCAGGGAACTACTGAAATGCAGTTCCATTGTGTTGCCTGTGATCATCCCTCTGAGATGTTTGGCTTTGTGAAGGAGGTTTTCCAAAACTTTGCGAAGGATTGGGCAGCTGAAAAATTTTGCAGTGAACTTCAATATGTCAAGAGAATTTTTAGTGGCAGCAAGGATGTGAGAGGGAGGCGACTGCATTGTAGGATCGCAATATGCAGCGGAAATTAAAATTGCAATCATATATAGATCTATTGCATTTAATTATAATACTTAAATTTTAACAGTCATAAATAAATACCTGGAATTCGTGAGAATGAATTGATATGAACTTCGAAACTACGAAGTTTCTATGTGCTCCATACCGAAAAATATGTCCCGCTTTCAACGCTTAATATGGGTATGGATAAATTTGAAGAACCTTTCTTCAAATAATTTATTTTCTCTTGTCTTGATTTTATTCTCGTAAACAATACTGAAAACAAAATCAAAGTTTTTTTCTTCTCTGTTTTCTAAAGAGCCAGACTCTTATGTACGTTGCTTTAATATCCTTGTTCTACTTACACAGAGAAAAAAGAAAACCCAAAGCATATATATATATACGAGTTACTCTCCCCTCTCAATCTCACGGCACAAAACAAAGAGAGCCAAGTCCCTGTGATGTGACTTCTCTATTTTTTATCCTTTCTTTGATAGAAATCTATTGTCATAGCAGGCGTGGGATTAGACAGAAAGCTATATGTTTCCCATGCGTTATCTCTTTACTGTTTCTCAAACACACTATCTGTTGTTTGTTTGCAGTAATGTCAACCAAAAACCTTTTTTTTTCTCTTTTAACTCTTCTGTGTATCGTATCATTCACAAAGCACGTATCTTTTTGATAGTTCGTCAGACTACCAAAAATAATTCCTGTTTCTGAAACAACGAAAACTTGTAATAGCGGTGAAACAGGGTCGAACCACAAAGAGTTGTAACTATCAATTCCTTTTGATAAAAATAAATAAATAAATAAAGGGGGG
>JAOSBP010000004.1:305818-319523 GCA_027563825.1 Erythroxylum mucronatum
TGTGGTTATTATTTATATGTAAAATATTTAAAAATTATTGTTATTTCAAATTAATTGTCATTATTATTTATTATTAAAATTTTTGAAAGCATGGTTGATATAAACAGTAAACTAGTAAAGTATACAGTACAACTGTCTAATATATCAATATGGACTATTTTGCAATTTTTAAAATTTTACGAACTTTTTCATAAATTTAAAAAATATCTCAAAACGGTACCCGATACTAATCGATACCGATACAGTTTCATTTTAAAACTCAATCCGATACCAAACTTGATACGACAGCTCTTCGACATTTTCAAGGACATGGACTAAGTGTTCCAGCTGCTACGTGCAGAAGTTGCAGAAGTGGAATGACGCTAATTTAAATTTTTCAAAAAAATTTAAATAATTTATTGATTCAATAAAAAATTATAATTAATGACCATTATTTTAATTAATTTTATAAAATAGATATATTATAAGTATACGTTTGGTTGTAATATTTAAGACTTGATAAACATGTTTCTGTATAGATCTGAAATTGTGTAGTTTTCTTTTGGGCAACGGAATACTTCGTGTTTGTGGGACAGAATCATGGCAAGAATTTTATTGGCAGTAAAAAATAAATTGTTATAAATAAAATCGGTAATATTTAAATTTTAAAAGATTCGACTGATATTAAACTATCATAAAATCGGTTAAATATTGAATAAGATATTTTTACTCATTAAAGAATTTAATATTTGATTAAAAATTGCTAACTTTAATTAATTAATTAAGTTTAATTTATAAAATTTATTTATTTACAAAAATTGAACAATTAATTAAAAATTTGATAATTTTTTAACAATAAGAATTATTACAATAAATTGAATCAAAAAATTAAGTAACTTAAAATTTTTACGATTAAATTTTTTAATCATAAAGATAAAGAGTAAACATGTAAAAATTCATCAAAGGGTAAAATTATTTAAAATTTCAAAATAAAATATTAAAGAAAATTGTTTAAACTATAGTTAAAACTATGCACAAGATTGCAATGAGTTACGGAAAAGAACCTAATTACAAGGACAAAATGCCAGTACGAAAGGGACAGAAACTGCAACTAAATTACATCCGCCAACAAGTTTTCATGTTGTCGGATGTTACACCAAAATAATTGTTGTATCATGACATATTGACGAATTTGCAAAAAAGAAAGTTGCTTACTTTTCAGGAAGGTGAAAGTTGGGATATTGCAAAATGATAATATTAAGAATCTCAGAGAAATGTACCTTACTTCCAACCAAGCAATATCCTTGAGGTAGAAGAGATATCAAAAGCTTGAATATGTGCTTTAGCTACCTCTTACTGGGAAAAAAGAAAGAAGCTAAAAGTGATTATTTTTCAAACTTTTCGATTCGTTTAGGATAAACACAAAAATCAGAATAATTAAAAGCATTAAAGATAAACAAAACCGAGATTTATTAACGCAGTTCAGCACACATTGCTTACGTTAGCGGGCTCTCACTTAGCTTAATTACTTTCACAAAAGTTTAATAGATTTACACACGAGCTTTCAAAGCCGACTCACTCAATCCTTGAAATTATTTTTCAACCTCACTTTTCGTGAAAAATTTTCACACCTAATACTACCAACTTGTGTTAACCCTAACAAATAATTTATCTCAACAATCTATCAACTAAAAGGCAATAAATAAAAGACTAAGTATCTGAAAATTTTATAGAAAAATCTTAACGTACTTAAGATTGAAATAGAACAACCTTCCTATAAGTTTTGCTTCTCAACAAAAGATCTAAAAGTTGTTCACATAAAGTCAGTCCAACCGTGAATTACTCTACAAGAATAATAGTCCAGCATTAGTAATTCCCACACGACCAAAATAGAGCAGTGAATCTCCACTCTGTAAACATGTGTTGCATTCTTTAATTGTCATCAATCAAGCAAGAAGGACGGCACCAATGAATACATAACAAAACAACCCACATTGAAATGTTAATACCATTGTATAACACATCCACACCTTCAATAATAGCCCATTAATCGACACACTGCACAAGCCACTCACATTAATGCTCACTCAAAGACTCAACTGTGCCTCACCAAAAATTAGAAAATCACAAGATCACTTCAGTTATTTCAAAAGAAAAACACAATTAATGCACACATCAAAGAGCCCAATAATTGTCGTCAATTGACACACTCAAAATACACATGATGAAAACCAAATTCCACACATAAGTCCTTTTTCACTCTACGCAAAATCCAACAGTACCCTAGACAATCACAAACGTGATATGCCACAATTTCTCAGACGATGTACTTCAATTCATTGTAGGATTCTTTCACAACTATATCTTTTTGAATCCAAGTCTAATTAATATCTTATATGTCCAATTAATAAATAAAATGTCACAACTAAAAAAAAGATATATAGTATATATCTTAACAATCTCCTCTTTTTTGATATTTTTGTCACAATTATTAAGCTCTTCCTAAATGACATAATTGGACATATGAATATTAAATTCACAATGCTCCCCTCCTCAACCCACGATCTAATAGACAATAACATCCAAAGCTCACAATGATTTCAATATGACAAAGTAAGGTTCAAGTCTTATCTTCTCCCCTTTTGGGACAGCATACACCAAAAAAGACAAACTCAAAGGGCTCCGGGAAATTGTAGAACTCGCTGCTTTAAGTGATAAAGAGCATCATTTGCCACTTAAATAATGCCTTCAATCCTCTCAATTTCAGTAAAAAGAGCTGCATGAGGATTGATAGAAGTTGTACCCAAGCCATCTGAGGGGCAAATGTGGTGTATGACAAATCCATTACCTGTGGTTACCTAAAAATCCTTGAAGAGATGTTTATCATGGACACCGACTCAAGTATACTCGACTTTATGTTGAAAACTTCATTTGCATGTAAAAATTGAGAGATTAGACATGGAAAGTAGAGTAAAGAATTGCAGCTTCCTCTCAATGGCCAACATAGCTTTAATAATGAGATGTCCAAGATTGAATCGCATCCCAGTATTGATCGTATAGATCAATTTGGCCTGCGTCAATTAGACAGAAACAATGTGTGTACTCAACATCCAGTTGGTTACTACTAACTTAAAGGGCACAAAATTCTTTTGGTCACTACAATGTATTCAAAAGTGTCTAATTTTTTTAAATGTTTTTCAATTTAATGTCAAACTTTTTAAAAATTGTAATAATAAAGTCAAAATGATATTTTTGATGATATTGTATGTCCATTAAATGTCACGTAAATGTTTATTTATTAGCTACATTAACAAAAACTAACGGTTTTAGTTGAACTGTTAAAGTTTTAACTGATCACTTAATTGAAAAATTTAAAAGTTTAAGCACTAAATTTAAAAATTATAAAAGATTGAGCATTTTAGAATTGGTTATCTTTTTTCCCCTTTAATTTTGGGTTTTAGCCTTCATATTGGGTCAATGATACAATGCCATGAACTAAAATTATTACGCAATTCTTCACATTTTAAAGTCCACATTTTTAAAATTAAAAGTCTAAGCTTGATTACTTGGTTGTGGTACTATAGATTAAGGAATGTGAGTTATTGTGTACTTATAGGGAAAAAAATTATAGACTATTATTCTAATAATTTTACTATGTATTTTTAAAAAATAACAAAATTACAATCATATTTAATGTATTAAAATATATTGGAATAAAATAAATCGTAGCATTAATTAACCAAAAATTTTAAGTTTCATTTTTAGTTAATTTATTTTAAATTTAAGTTTGAAAATTTCAAATATCGGGTAAAAAATGCAGAAAAAGAAATATGCATTGGAAAGGGAATGATAGTATACGAAACTAAACTTTGTAATTAACTTGTTTCTAAAAAATTGTTAGATCAAAATTAAATAATTTATTATGTGTTGTACAATTGATATTATTATTTAGTCTAAACAACTATATATTCAAAACTAAAAACTATATCTAATTTAAGAAAAATCAGGTTCAACATCATTATGAATTAGTAAATAATAAATTTAACATGTATACTTATTAAGTTCAACATTGTCACCAGAGAGAACTTTCGAGTAACTAGTAAAAGTTACAAAGTAAACTAGTAAAAGTTACTACTTTGTAACTGTCACAGGTTCAACTAACGGAAATAACTTTTTTGTAAAAATTATAAAAAAAGTTACGTATATTAATAACCTCTCTTTTTGCATGCACGAGATAACTGACTTATTCAAGCTTTTGATTCATTCTTATCAAATAATTTATGCAGAACACATGATTTTTAAATTGTTATTTGTAATCCGTAATTTTTTCGGTGCACACACTCAAAATAATTTTTATGTTGTTGTGTCGTCAAATAATTTTTTCATAACACGTATGCATCCAAATAAAATAAATATTTACATCTTGAAGAAAAATTTAAGGATTAACTCATATCTTTTTTTCCTTATTTTTAGACAAATATTATAGATTTGTATTTTTTTTAAACGGAGAAATTCGCAGCCGCTACTTTGTAAATCACGTCAACCGGATACTTTACACTAGGCAAGCCCTGTAGGCTCGATTAAGAGGGCGTAAGTAGAAGAAATCGAACACAGGACCTTTTAACCCTACGTGCATGTAATTATTCAAGAAGGTCAAAGGACTAAAACGGGAGAAGCGAGTTAGATATGCATGTAATATTTAGAAACCCATTCATTGGCATAAAGAGTTTCCAAATGTGTAATCTAGCTTATGGCTTACGCAACGGCTTATAGCTTTTAGGCCATCGTTACACAGACAAGATGTTGCGTACTAAGACATTACAGGCCAAATAGCTCACAGTCAAAGAATCAACAGCGGAATTACAGCAACTGAGAGATGGGTCATGCAACCTTAATAAATAGTGATGGCTCCTCAAGATTAACTAACCATGAAAACTTTTTGCCAAATAGCTTCTTGCCCTGTGAATGCAAGGGGTAAATTGATCCCTTGAAGAGCCATCCAATCTATCTCTTTTTCCCATCTGTCCCAATTCCACCACGCATAGGAATCTACAAAAAAGAGTGCCATAATTGGGACTATCAATACAATTTCAACATCAAAACAGGGTTTTACTTCACAAACTTCTTTCACCTAGTGAATGTACGATAAGAGTAAATCAACACGAAAACATGTTTATTAAATTTCATAATTCGTGTCGGGTAACCACTATTGACTTGTAGCGGTTGCTACATCTCATCATTGGCAGAATAAAATAAAAAAACTTGGACGTAAAACAAGATACATGGGTTGGAACTTACAACTGGATGTCACAACATTCTGGTAACAGTTCCATGGAATGGGTCGTTGAATCCGCATACCCCCATCTTTCACAAGAGGCAGTGATCCCGGGCTAGGAATTGAAGCTATCTGTACGCCACCCGTTTTGTCCCATGAAATATGAGCACCACACCAATACTTTATGTACCAATGGAGGCCAGACACAATTTCCACTCCTGTAGTGCCCTTGATTCTAAAAGTGTGACTCACAATAGTAAGAGTAATAAGGCACATTTCTTACATATTACTAATGAGAAGTGAACAGTGATCAGTGCTAAAGCAAAACAAGTCCTTTGTTTATCTCATAACATAAAATACCAATAACCCGCTCCATTATTGCAAAGAGTAGCATCGTGAACAAATGAACCCTGTGAAGGACAGTTAAGTTAGAGAAAATTGACATTTTATTGTTAGACTCAACAACCAAAACCACAAAAAGGACCTCATTCAAATTCACAAAGCAGACATTATATCCTCCTACATCATGAAAATAGCTACCCTTACAAATACTCAAAACGAATCATCATACATTATCTCAGGCCCAGTCCTGCTTGATTGGTTGTAGTTGTCTATCAGAAAGCAACCGTGTCCACCACAAACATCCTGGTTTTTAGATCAATCAGTGAAAATGGTTAAAATGCAAGAGCAGATATCATCTAAGTAACAGAAAGTATATTTCCAAAGCATTTTTAAAGCTTAAATCATGCAACAACTGATTTCTTTACTATCTGGAATACTATCAGTAACAGTGTTTCAAGAAGCGAACTTGTTTACAATTTTCAAAGGAATATACATTATGTCAAAACTCAAAGCACATACCTTTCGATGGAAAAAAACACCCAGAAACCTCGAACTTTCAATCTCCCAACATTAAGAAAGATGGTAAATCAAGAAATTGTTCGTACCTTGGGTACAATCTGGAATGCAAAGCTATGTATGTGGGAAGGAAGCAGTCTTCCCAATACACCTTTAGCTGCAGATGTTTGAACAGATGCAGATAAGCGCTTAGAATCCAAACGATTAAGTAGAGCCTCGATAGCGTCGAGTCTGTTGGACGACGTTACCAAGTCAGGCGACAGTACAAGAGTTGTCAAAAGCAGAGAAAGGATAAGACCAGACATGGTCTAGGTTCCCTTTCCCTTTTCTCTTCTTGGGATGAGAAGAGAGTGCTGAGGAGTAGAAAAGTCAACGCTCAATGTCTGAATTCTGTAAGCAATCAATTACTCTCCCGACGAGCAAAGTGACAAAAGACAACCACAAAAGTGCCTTGTCGGTTTTAGCTTGAAGATGTCCTTTTTCTCACCGTTTGACTACTACGTCATTTTAGCATCTTGAAAAGCAAAAGGTAAACAAGAATGCGTCGTCGTTTTGTTAGCCAAAGGAACATAATCCTTGAACAACATCCGACGACCTGTTAATTTCGGATTTGTTCACTCCCCTTGATCAAACTCAGGAATCTGCAAAGAAAACACAAATGGCTTTTTGTTAATGACAATAAACACGTAGTAACGTATTTTCACTCCCAATCACTATCTTCCTCCAACACGACTTCACTTTTCTTTTCAATCTAAGTTTGATCGCAATAAGCGAAAACGCCGTCGAAATTCCAGAATCAGGTCCATTACGGTTCGCATTCTCCTTAATCCACGAGAATGCAATTAGGACTACGCTCTAAACTTTTCATAAATTTGAAATTTCGAAACCAAAACACAAGACACTCGATGACTTCTAAAGAAGATATGGAACAGCCTCTCAAACTGAATAAAAGAAAGTCCAAACGATACAAGCAACTAGAAAAATATCAAATGGAATGGTACAGTGATTAGATAATCAGACCCGACGGCTACAGCCTCCTTCACGCCCAAACCTTTCTTTGTCATTCTTTTCTTTTCTGTTTCTGGTCAGTCTTCTCCTTGAATGACCAAAACGAAGATGGTACAACCGAAAATGGCGCCACTGCAACATCCGCCAAACTGCGACGGCGAAAACTTAAACGGCTATTTGTTCCTTCAATGATCCCAAAAAGATGTGTTCGTATGACTCGTAATATAGTGTCTTATTCGGTCTCATAAATTTCAGGCATTTATTTATGCAAATTTTACGTTTATTTATATAAAACTCACACAAAATCATATAAATAAATGATTGAAATTTATGACACATAATAAAATACCGTAAAACTAAGCAGAGGATCTAGACTTTCCTCCCGTGTATTTGGAGAAACAAAACACGGCGCCAAACATACGAAGAAGTTAAAGATGGCCGGAAATAGGCATGGTACGTCACTTTAGTGAGATTCAAATTTTAAATACGTGTTCAAATTTTATGAATTTTAATTTAATATTTCTTAAATTTAATTTAATATAATTTAATATTTAAACTCAATTCTTAATTACGATTATATCATAAGAACTTTCAATGATCCCAAAAATATGTGTTCGTATGACTCCAAACAATTCCTCAAACTCAAACTTATCTTGAAATTCATTCAAATCAAGCATGTTTGTTGATTCAGGTTGAACTATGCTAGCTGTCATTTCTAATAGCAATATCGGATCAAACTGGATCTATCATATTTCAACTCTTTTAAATTGCTTAAAATAATAAAATAATATTATTTTTATTTTAAATTTATATATTGAATTAACTAAAATAATTTAAATTTGATCGATTAACTTTACTTGTACCAAACTCCTTCCCTTGTTACAAGTACCTTCAAGGCATTTGGTTGACTTGAATAACTATTCCATTGCTGATATATTACTGGTAATAAATTATTTTCTCGTTCGAATACGTAATTTAGTTAGAAAATAATATGCAGAATAACTATGCCAAGTTTAGTTATTCTTACATTATTATTATTATTATTAGCAACAACAACAATAATAATAATAGTTAGTGAAAACTATAATGGATGTTTTGATGATTTTGTTAGTTATTCTAAATATGTGTTTTCAAACCAAACATTGACATACATTATCATTAGAAATTCTTATGAATAAACCAAACTAAGTAATATCAATGGGATTCTATTACTAATTTATTTTATTTCTAAGAATAATCATTTCATTTCTTATCTATTCCAACATATGAACTAAACACTCTTTTTAATTCTTTATTTATTTCAACTAGTTTACAGCATAATATAAAACAGATTATAATATTTCGAAGTGTTCAAATTAAATTTAATACTTTCCAAATATTAAAAAACATATCTTAAATAAATAGAAAACATAACTGGTTAATTATCCATCATTAACACCTAATCAATATTTAGATGATATTATTTTTATTTTTAAATAAAAAGTAAAGATAAGATTAAAATATATAACCATGAGTTTCATTGACAGTAGTCACATTTTCAAGTGACTATGACATCTATTTTTGATTAATTTTAAAAAATCAACTATAAAATTTATTTTTATTTAAAAATATAAAAATAATGTAAGATGTTAACGTAATAAAATGTGACCTCAATAAAAAACGTAAGGCCCTTACCAATTATCATGTTTTGTTCGTGTAAATAAGGCGTTGTTAATCAAGAAACAAAGAACATTTGAGGTAGCAATAACTCGAGCACGAGTACACAGTTGTGCCGTGTACCTGAAACTTCTTGCTGAGGATACAAGAACAATAGGTTGACTGTTGACAGAACAAAACTGAAACTATCGCTGGCTATGCCATGGTTTAGTGGCAGAGCAAAAGTCACACACCATTTTCTATCAATCTACACGTGGAAGAAGATGACTGCAGGTTGCAGCCACGCCACACGCCACGTTCGCTTCATGCAAAACACCCTTACATGTTCTCTCCTCTCTAAAACCCTCGTCTCCTTCCATTTCAGTCCCACGTCTCATCTCAGTTCTATCGATTCTCAGAAAATGCATTCCCAATCTTGAACTCGAAACCACTCATGGGGTCATCAAGCTTCACGATTACATAAATAGTTGGACCATCCTGTTCTCTCACCCAGGTTTCGTTAATTAGTTCTAAAAAGTATATGCGAATTGAGTTCGTGATTGGTATTGAGAAGTTTACTTGTAGGTGACTTCACGCCGGTGTGCACAACTGAACTCGGGAAGATGGCTGCATACGCTCCAGAGTTTGCTAACAGAGGGTTGAGCTCTTAGGTTTATCTTGTGATGATGATGTCTCACACGTAGAGTGGATCAAGGACATCGAAGCTTCCAGTGTTGGTATCTATTGTCTCCTATAGTTCCTTGTTCATCATTAACTTCAAGCCTGATAGCCACCATATTTACGTACATTTGCAGGGAGGAAGGGAGGTGACATACCCCATAATTGCAGATCCAAACCGTGAGGCTATCAAAGAACTTAACATGGTTGATCCGGACGAGAAAGACTCCAATGGAAGCAATCTTCCCTCTCGAGCTCTCCATATATTTGGTCCCGACAAGAAGGTGTACTTGGTTTCTGTCTTCATGAAAATTCGAGTATTGTAACTTACAAATGTTAAGAAACTTGTCGTGCATTGGCCTTGCAGATAAACTGAGCCTTCTATACCCAGCAACCACAGGGAGGAACATGGACGAAGTGATGAGAGCGTTGGATTCGTTGCAGAAAGGAGAGAAGTACAAGAAGAATGCGACCCTGCAAATTGAAAATCAGGAGACAGATGGATCCAGAAATTTTTTTAATAGGTGCAAAATTTTAATAGATATAAAATTTTATTTTTAATAAAAGTAAAATTTTAATAAAAGCAAAAAAAAATTTATGAGAGTAAAATCTAAAGTAATAATTTTTTTGCATGAAATTTGTTGGAGGAGGCCAGTGCTCCACATGCCCCCATTGTAGCTCCGTCCTGCCTGCAGGAGATGTTGTGGTTATTTCTGCTAGCGTCTCTGATGAAGATGCTAAGAAGATGTTTCCTTAGGGTTTTAAGACTGTTGATCTTCCTTCTGAAAAGGATTACCTGCGCTTCACCAATGTGGAGGAGAAATACATGCAGTATACTGTTACTATGATCTTATAGTATACGTGTGTTTAGTTGGTACTTGTAAGCTATATATGTAAGCTAAGTTGAGAAATCCTGACATGATCACACTTTAAGTGATGTCTATCAGAATAACGGCAGTTCTCTTAGTGATGAGTCTTTATCTTCTGGAAATATATCATAGTATACTTGGATGGTTCCTTGGATAAAGCATAGATTCAAACTGCGGATTGAAGCGAATATATGGTAATTGGCTTGGGTGTTTAAGAAGATACAGATAAAGAAACCGATTAGCTAGTTGCATTCTGCTTGTTTTATTACTTTGTTTCATCTCATTTCTTATGTTTCATGGTGATCATCTTGTTCTTTCATTGTTATTTAGAACGAAAGAATACAAAGTAACCCCATGCTTGGTGCATTTCTTCCAATTGTTAGGAACGATCCTCAGAAGAACGTGGATGATGAAAAACACAAGCAGATGGTATTTATATAATTTAAGGATCTGGAAACATGCTCGAGAGAAGAACTTTTTCTGAGAACTTGTTAGGAAATTAAGAGACAAGATATATCAATTGTTGAGGAAGCCTTTCTCCTTCAAACATTCTATTGTGTCCTTCAGATTCACCTCAAGTGGAGTGAAGCTGACGCCCAGAGTTTTTACTTTCTCTTCAGATATTGTAGCTTTAGAGAAGTATTTGCTTTCGTTGGTTCTGCAAGAAATTAACCACTTAATTATATGGTTTTTTTTATTAAAAAAAATTCTTTCTTAACTAAAAAATGTAAAATATATTTTACTTACTCTTCAGGAAGTTTCAAGTTTGGATAATTTCGACGAACAATGTCCAGAACTTCTGAGAAATGCACACTACTTCCATTAAAACAGTGTCTCCCAGAAGCTGAAGAAATCTCAAAAACCTGAACATGAACATCTGCCACGTCCCTTACATCCACTGAATGGTAATACCCATTTGGATATGCTTGAGCTCCTGCATAAAAAATTGGTCTAAACTGGTAAGCTTGCTCTAAATGGAAGCTCGGTCAGTATCAGGAAACAAAACCTGATGAATTTTGTATACCATTTACGAGGTTCAGGATCGCCTCTACTGTGGCATTAAGTGTTGGCTGTAACAGAGGACCAATCACAAATGATGGGTGTATTGTTACCAAATCGATCTGATTTTGTTCTGCGAATTTCCAAGCAGCATCCTCTGCCAAGGTCTTTCCGAGGGGGTACCATAGCTAGAAATTTGCAGAAATATGAAATCAGGAACTACATGTTGAAACAACTTGGAAGCAGTAGAATCTTAATAGAGTTGGTATAAAACTAAGAAATGCATGAACACCTTCATTTGTTCAAGAATAAGTGGATTCGAGAACCAAGTCTCGTCAACCACAGTGTCTGGGTTGAGTGGTCTTTCACTGAATACAACTGAAGCCATTGAAGACGTCAAAATCACTCTCTTGAGACAGGGCTCTTTTAAGCAAGATTTAAGAACATTAAGTGTTCCTTTCAATGCAGGTTCAACGAGTTCTTCCTAGAACACGACATAGATGAAAGAATCAAATAAATATACGCATCAGCATCAAAGAAAACATATATTGTATTATATCAGGATCAGACAAGGACACGAACAACATGGAAAGAAAAAATAAAATGTCTTGAACATGTGATTGTTTGCCAATGTGAAAAGGATATTCAGACATCCGACGAACCTTACGACGAGTGTCGTCTGATTCAAGCACCACAGGAGATGCTGTATGGAACACACCTTCGCAGCCACTAAGTACAGAATCGAAAGACCCTTCTTCCAATAGATCAGCTTTGAACAAATGAAGCCTTTCCTTAGCCCCATCGAGCGCAAGCAAGTGTTTGGTCTTATCTGGATCATCTGGGGTCACAGATCAAATTAAGAAGAGCATGGATTCACAGATAAAGAAGTTAAGGTACTGAAAGGAGGCAAAGCGTACTTGGATCACGAACGGTGGCTTTGACAGTGTAACCTCGTTGAAGCAAACGAAGAACTAGCCAGGATGCTATGAAACCTGAAGCTCCTGTCACACAAACAGTCTTTCCACTTCCACTGAGTTCACTCATTGCTTCTTCTCTCCGTGTGTTTCGTTGCGTAAAAACCTCGTTCTTAAAGGGCTGAATTTTGTGGGTTGACATGCATCCGTAACTATTTTGTCTTGTAAAACTCGTATATCAAAAGCGACTTGACAATTCTAGATGTAGAAACTGCCCCTCCCAATCTTTTTTGGAGTAAACTTGTTGGAGTGGAAGTAAACTTAAGAGTATTAACATTTTATTTACTTTCACTCTTATTTTAACTGATAATTTACTCAAAAAAAAAACTTAGGAGATGCAGTTTTTACATTTTTTTCATCAAGAGAATCAATGCGCAGACTATATTGCAACTCTCGTCGGTCCAGGATTACACATTTTCTAGGAGCCTCCGCTGACCGTTTTGGACTAACTACTCTGAGACGCCGAGGCACGCTGTATCGAAGACCTATGTGCTAATTAGCTTGTTTTGATTTTGTTTTCTTTGTCATTCAAAAGCAACTTGACAATTCGATTTCAATGTTGGCGACGTTTGTTGGCCGTGCTTGGAAATTATTAAACTGTTAGTTCCGTGTTGAAAATTTCAACCCAGACTCCAACTCGATTACGCATTCGGCATTTTTAACAGGGTACAAAATCTTTTGTACAAATTTATGTTATTTTATTTTGTCTCGTAAATCTCAACTATTTATTTATACAGGTTATAAATTTATTTATGTGAAATTAACGTGAAGCCTACATAAATAAATAGTTGAAATTTATGGGACAAAATAAGACACTATAAAATTAGAAAGAATATTTAAACTTTTTCAACAGGACAATCATATAATTTGTACGACCACTGTTATGGGTTCCGTACTGTTGCGGCCGGTACCGACCAGAACGTACCGCACCGGCTCAAATCCGATACTGAATTTTTAGTTTTGATACTGGATTCAAATACCGGTCGGTACCGGCCAATTTCGGCTGTACCGGCCGGTATTCAAAATATCGCTCAAATACCGGCTGGTACCGAAAATTAAGAGTGTTTATGGTAGGGTAACATGACCCGTTCATAAGTAACCTGAACCTGAACCTGAATGTCAGGTTTGACAATTTTACGAACCTGAACCTGAACCTAAAGAACCTATAAGATCGATTAATCTATTTTCAGGTTCGGTTCTCAGGATAACCAGAACCTATTCATATCAATATATATGATAAAAAATTATTTAAAAAATTGATGAAAACAAATACAAATTATTCATAAAAGTATGCATATAAAATCTATAAAAAATTAATCCGATATGTTAAACCCAAGCAAAGTAAAAATAAGCCAAACAATGTCTTATAAAAGATCCATACTAGAAAAAAAAAGAGATAAATTATTAAACAATTATTCTTCGAATAGGAT
>JAOSBP010000004.1:319623-333735 GCA_027563825.1 Erythroxylum mucronatum
AGAAAGTAGGAACAGAAGAATGTGCATCCAAAACATCAGAATATGAATCAGAAGAAACTAAAGGAAGTGGAACATCCACGGGGGCAGTGGATAATGATTTATAAGGATAAGTAGTTTCATGAAAAACTACATATCTAGAAACCATAAAAGAACCAGAAGTTATGTCAAATAACTTGTAGCCTTTTTGCCCTGCACTATATCCCAAGAAAATACATTTAGAAGCTCTCAGATCAAACTTATCTTTATAAGGCTTTACATTTGAAGCAAAACACAAGCAACCAAAAGATTTCAAGTGATCATACTTAGGAGGAAAACCATATAAAATCTCATAAGGGGATTTCCACTTGAGGAGTGGGGTGGGAAGCCTATTGATGAGATAAGTAGCAGTAAGAATTGATTCACCCCAAAAAGGTTTAAGTAAGGCAGCTTGAAACATGAGAGCTCTAGCTATCTGCAATAAATGTTTATGTTTCCTCTCCACAATCCCATCCTGTTGAGGTGTATAGACACAAGACCTATGATGTAAAATACCCAAATCTGTAAACAATTTCTGGCATTCTCCACTCAAAAATTCTGCCCCATTATCTGTTCAGATCACCTGAACAGATTTCTGAAATTGGGTCTTAACCATCTTAAAAAACCTATCTAAATACCCAAGAACTTGACACTTATGTGTCATAAAATAAGTCCAAGTTGCCCTACTAAAGTCATCCACTATTGTTAAAAAGAATTTTCCCCCAGAAAGAGTATGTTGACTATAGGGTCCCCATATATCAACATGAATCAAATGAAAAATGGAAACAGTATGAATGGCACTATGAGGAAATTGCAACCGATGTTGCTTTGTAAGTGGACAAACATCACATACAACAAACTCCTCAACATTTTTATTATCAACAGGAATAACATGTCGAACTACAGTAACTGAAACATGTCCTAAGCGTTTATGCCAAAGTTTGTACATGGACATAGACTGTACATTATTATCAACACTTGCAATACTACATAATGAATGTTTTGCGACTATATCTTCCTTAAAAGAATCCTTATCAAGGATATACAACTTGCCTATAACCTTTCCTACTGCCAAAATGCAATCAGTCTTCAGGTCCTGCAGAATGCAGTGATTTGGAAAAAATGTAAAGGTAATGGAGGATGAATTGGCAAGTTTGTTCACAAATAGCAAATTAAATTTGAAGGTAGGAATATGCAAGGTATCGATCAAGATAATGTCATTTAGCAACACAACATCACCAATGTGATGGACTCGATTCTGGGTACCATCTGGAAGATAAACAGGAATGTATTTGGCAGGAATAACAGGTTTGTTTAACAAAGAAACATCCACACACATGTGATTAGAAGCTCCTATATCTATTATCCAAGAATCTGAATCTATATCATCAAGACTAGAAAGGGCCAATATAGGAAGTGTACCTGCAAAATCTGACATATGTGCAAGGTTCACCATGAGAGGATCAGGAAGGGCTTTATTCTTAACTAGCTTCTGCAACTCTTGCTTAATCAATTCAGAGAGTGGAGGATTAGTAGTGTTTGGACATATGTGCAAGGTTCCCCCTTTTTGTTTGGATTGTTTTCCTCCCCCATCTACAACTCTTTTACCACCGCCAGTATTTGCCAACATTGCATTATGATCTACGCCTTCACCAAAAACCATCTGAACTTCTCTTTGTTTTTCTACCCTCAACACCATAGAATATGCCTTATTAATAGAAGGTAGAGGTTCCATAACCAGTATCTGGTTCCTAACATGATCATAGCCTTCATTTAATCCCATCAGAAATTGCATCAACTGAGTCTGTGAAGTTAAATCAGCTAAAGCTTTAGGTGCTCCACAGATGCATTGTGCTGCCGCCCCACAAGTGCATTGTGGGATAGGCATGAGATACCAAAGCTCATCCCACAACTTATTTAAACCAGTGAAATATTTTGCTACAGACATATTACCTTGAGATGCAACACTAATCTGCCTCTGTAAGTGATATACTAAAGGCCCATTGCTCTCCTCAAACCGTTTAACCAAATCAGACCACAGTTTTTGGGCAGAATTGGTGTAGATAAAAGCTTCAACTATCTCTTTGGATATCGAATTTAAGATCCAGGATCTAACCATATAATCAGTCATAATCTGCCGATCACATTCAACTAAGCCTAGACTAGGTTTCGGAAAAGTTCCATCTATAAACCCTAACTTCATCTTAGCACCTAGGGCAATTTTCACAGACCTACTCCAACTCAAAAAATTGCTCCCATTCAGTACCGTAGTAACTAAACTCATACCTGGATAATCTGAGCCTTGGAGATACACCTGATTTTCTTCATGCATATCTCGTAATTGTGGGTCAAGGGTTGAGCCAGTGGGGGATTCCACAGAGACACCTTCCAATGCCGCAAAAATTGCAAGTTGCAGTCACCGTCGTAGATGTCGAGTCCAAATCGCGAAACCCTAACCTCTCGACTCTCAATTCGTCAAGATAAAGCTTCTTTCTTCACCACCGAAGAAACTACAGCTACCGAAGACCTCCACCACACTCCTCTGTGCTGTATTTAGCTCCAAACGACCCTCAGTAACGATCAATCATCGGAATCAGTACTGCTCTGATACCATGAATAGACAGTATAGAGAAGAAAGAAGAGGGAAGAGGGAAGAGGGGGTAAATAAACTAGCTTCTTTTATTATGTCGTGTATACAGTACAAAGCTAGATTTCACAATATATACAACTGTACAAGCTAAAACGACAACACTATACTAACTAGCTAACTTAACATAAGCAAGGTAACATACCCCGTAATTACAGATCCAAACCGTGAGGCTATCAAAGAACTTAACATGGTTGATCCGGATGAGAAAGACTCCAGTGGAAGCAATCTTCCCTCTCGAGCTCTCCATATGGTTGGTCCCGACAAGAAGGCGCACTTGGTTTCTGTCTTCATGAAAATTCGAGTATTATAACTGTTAGGATTTATTTTACATATATCCTATTTTTTTGGCATTTTAATTGGACATGGGAATTTCCTTAATTGGCATTTTAATTGGACATGGGAATTTCCTCAATAATTATTGAAGATTGCACTCCTTTGGAAGTAGATAGTGTTTAGGATTTAAGTTAGCATAATTTTCGGTGATTAATTTTCTATCTAATAATATTCTTATTTGAAAAGGACTCTTCCTTATTTGAAAAGGACTTTGTGTGCATCTATCGTAGGTGTTTTGGAATTAAAGTAAAAGTCCATCACTTGTTACGTGTGTGCGGAAAACCAAGAAGTAATTGGGTGGAGTTTATTTAATTAAAAAGGTGATATATGATGTGTGATGGGTATGCATTAATTGCCCATTGGAAAAATACTCCAGAAGCCTATCACACGTGAATGGGGCTACTATTTGGGTTGTGGTTAGCATGCGATTTTTAAGGAAAATAAGGAGGTTGCGTAAATATTGGGGGGATTTTGTTTTTTGCGTCTTGGCTCATGTGGAAGATTGTGTAGGGTTTCTTCTGGTGTCCTGCGTAGACTCTCCTGTTGTGTGGTGTGAACGATAGAGTGTGTTGGTTATCTTTTGGCTACTGCACTGTTGAGCTTTGTTCACTTGATTGAGTTATTTTTTGTGAAGTTTTTGCTGCAGCACAGTGAAGTTATTTTTTATCTCTAGCAAGCAGCACAAGTGTTATGGGAGTTGATGTTTTTGTTGGATGATTTAATTTACTGGATGTGTGCAGCACAATGATGGCCTTGTCATAGATCAGTGGATACATTGTTGGTGCTGCCTCTTGGTTATTTTGGGTGAAAATTTTCAGATCAGAAATTGTCGTATTCTTGATTTTATTTGTCTTTGCTTTTGAGTAAAAATAGTTTGAAAAATCCTCTGACGAGGTTAACACAAGTCGGTCGTGTTATTGGGCGTGAAGATCTTTCACGGGTAGTTAGGTTGTGGGTCGGTTACATAGATTAAGTCTTTTGAGGTACATCAATCTAGTGTAATTTTTGTGAACTACAGTGAAAGAATTTAATCTGGGTGAGGGCCCCGCAGACGTAGGCAAAGTGTGCCGAACTGTGTTACCAAACGTTGGCGTCTTTGGTTTTTTGCTTTTGTGGTTGTTGATTTACTTGTGTGGAAAAATTAATTTCGGATAGCTTGCTAATTTATTGAAGATTTAATTATTTCAGTAACTTACAAATGTCAAGAAACTTGTCGTGCATTAGCCTTGCGGATAAAACTGAGCCTTCTATTTCTATACCCAGCAACCACAGGGAGGAACATGGACGAAGTGATGAGAGTAGTGTTGGATTCGTTGCAGAAAGCAGAGAAGTACAAGAAGATTGCGACCCCTGCAAATTGGAAACCAGGAGATGTGGTTATTTCTGCTAGCGTCTCTGATGAAGATGCTAAGAAGATGTTTCCTCAGGGTTTTAAGACTGTTGATCTTCCTTCTGAAAAGGATTACTTGCGCTTCACCAATGTGGAGTAGAAATACATGCAGTATACTGTTACTATGTTCTTATAGTATACGTGTGTTTAGTTGGTACTTGTAAGCTATATATGTAAGCTAAGTTGAGAAATCCTGACATGATCACACTGTAAGTGATGTCTATCAGAATAATGGCAGTTCTCTTCCTGATGAGTCTTTATCTTCTGGAAATATATCATAGTATACTTGGATGTTTACTTGGATAAAGCATAGATTCAAACTGCGGAGTGATGCGAATATATGGCAATTGGTTTGGGATTTTAAGAAGATACAGATAAAGAAACCGATTAGCTAGTTGCATTCTGCTTGTTTTATTACTTTGTTTCGTTTCGTTTCTTATGTTTCCTGGTGATCATCTTGTTCTTTAGAACGAAAGAATACAAGTAACCCCATGGTTGGTGCACTTCTTCCAAGTGTTAGGAACGATCCTCGGTAGAACGTGGAAGATGAAAAACACAAGCAGATGGTATTTATATAATTTTAAGGATCTGGAAACGTGTTCGAGAGAAGAACTTGTTCTGAGAACATGTTAGGAAATTAAGATACAAGATATATCAATTGTTGAGGAAGCCTCTCTCCTTCAAACATTCTATTGTGTCCTTCAGAGTCACCTCAAGTGGAGTGAAGCTGACGCCCAGAGTTTTTACTTTCTCTTCAGATATTGTAGCTTTAGGATAGTATTTGCTTTCGTAGGTTCTGCAAGAAATTAACCACTTATATGGTTAAAAAAAAAAATCCTTCTTATCAACTCAAAAATGAAAAATCTCATTTACTCACTCTTCAGGAAGTTTCAAGCTTGGATAATTTCGACGAACAATGTCCAGAACTTCTGAGAAAGGCACACTACTTCCATTAAAACAGTATCTCCCAGAAGCTGAAGAAATCTCAAAAACCTGAACATGAACATCTGCCACGTCTCTTACATCCACTGAATGGTAATACCCATCTGGATATGCTTGAGCTCCTGCATAAATTGGTCTAAACTGGTAAGCTCGCTCTAAATGGAAGCGTGGTCAGTATCAGGAAACAAAACCTGATGAATTTTGTATACCATTTACGAGGTTCAGGATCACCTCTACTGTGGCATTAAGTGTTGGCTGTAACAAAGGACCAATCACAAATGATGGGTGTATTGTTACCAAATCGATCTGATTTTGTTCTGCGAATTTCCAAGCAGCGTCCTCTGCCAAGGTCTTTCCGAGGGGGTACCATAGCTAGAAATTTTGCAGAGATATTAAATCAGGAACTACATGTTGAAACAACTTGGAAGCAGTAGAATCTTAATAGAGTTGGTGTAAAACTAAGAAACGCATGAACACCTTCATTTGTTCAAGTAGAAGTGGATTCGAGAACCAAGTCTCGTCAATCATAGTGTCTGGGTTGAGTGGTCTTCCACTGAATGCAACTGAAGCCATTGAAGACGTCAAAATCACTCTCTTGAGACAGGGCACTTTTAAGCAAGATTTAAGAACATTAAGTGTTCCTTTCAATGCAGGTTCAACGAATTCTTCCTAGAATACGACAAAAGATGAAAGAATCAAATAAATATACGCATCACCAAAGAAAACCTATACTATATTATATCAGGATCAGACAAGGACACGAACGACATGGAAAGAAAAAAGAAAATGTCTTGAACATGTGATTGTTTGCCAATGTGAAAAGGATATTCAGACATCAGACGAACCTTAGGACCACTGTCGTCTGATTCAAGCGCCACAGGAGATGCCGTATGGAACACACCTTCGCAGCCACTAAGTACAGAATCGAAAGACCCTTCTTCCAATAGATCAGCTTTGAACAAATGAAGCCTTTCCTTAGCTCCGTCGAGCGCAAGCAAGTGTTTGGTCTTATCTGGATCATCTGGGGTCACAGATCAAATTAAGAAGAACATGGATTCACAGAAAGGAAGTTAACGTACTAAAAGGAGGCAAAGCGTACTTGGATCACGAACGGTGGCTTTGACAGTGTAACCTCGTTGAAGCAAACGATGAACTAGCCAGGATGCTATGAAACCTGAAGCTCCTGTCACGCAAACAATCTTTCCACTTCCACTGAGTTCACTCATTGCTTCTTCTCTCTGTGTGTTTCGTTGCGTAAAAACCTCGTTCTAAAAGGGCTGAAGTTTGTGGATTGAATGACGAACAGCTATGGCTTGACATAATTGCATACGAACTATTTTGGCTTGACATAATTGCTTACGAACTATTTTGTCTTCTAAAACTCGTCAATCAAAAGCAACTTGACAATTCCATTTCAGTGCTGCCGGCGTTTATTGGTCGTGTTTGGCGACTATTGAATTGTTGGTTCCGTGTTGAAAATTTCAACACAGACTCCAACTCGATTACGCAGTCGGCATTTTCAAGAGGATAACCATTATGCATTCGTACGACAGCTCTTCGACATTTTTAAGAAGGATATGGAATTCATACGACAAGTGTGACGTTGCACATGGACAAATTCATCAGAGTAAAATTATTTAAAATTTCAAAATAAAATATTTTGTTTTTGGAAGTTAAAAGAAAATTGTATAAATAGTTAAAACTATACACAAGATTACAATGAGCTCCGGAACAGAAGTCCAAAAAAACCTAATTACAAGGACAAAATTCCAGCACGAAAGGGGACAGAAACTGCAACTAAATTACAACCGCCAACAACTTGTCATGTTGTCAGATAAGCAGTTAGCCGCTCCCTCCATTTTTATAGATCGATTGAAACAGTGAAACTTGCTTTAAAGATCAAGCTATCCTTCATGCGTGATTTAGAGGTATGGATTATCCAGTTGAGTGCGAGATTCCAATTATAAAAGTAGTTTGAAGGAACAAGTTTATGGAGCAGCTGATTCCAACAATGGTAGAGTAAAAATAAATGGTTACAGTCTTCAGTAAGCAAATGACAAAGCTCACACAAGGGAAAAATGGTCCCATGCCATCAATCCTTAGTGCTTATATACTTGTCTAAACTTATATTATTACTTCTAGATTTTTATCATATGGGCATATTACTCTCCAAAGGAGTGAAATTGATGTTCAATGTTTTTGCTTTCTCTTAGAGATACATTGAACTCTTCGTAGAAATGACTTCCAGAACCATACCTGCCATGAAATGTCAGAAGTTTCAGATACCAGCATAATGGGTCGGATTGGAATCAGATGGTGTTTGATTCGAAAGCAAACTTATTCTAATTTAATTTTAAGATTTTTTTAGTTTTTTTAACATTTTTGAAATTTGGGTCAGATTCAAATATTGTAAACCGATTTTTAAATAAGGTTACACCAAAATAATTGTTGTATCATGACAGATTGACGAATTTGCAAAAGAGAAAGTTGCTTACTTTTCAGGAAGGTGCAAGTTGCGATATTGCAGATAATATCCAGAATCTCATAGAAATGTACATTACTTCCAACCAAGCAATAAATACCAGAGGTAGAAGAGATATCAAATGCTCGAATATGTGCTTCAGCTACATCTCTTGTTGAAAAAAAAAAAAGTCAAAGAGTGATTGTTTTGTAAACTTTTTGATTCGTTTATAATAAACACAAAAATCAGAAAAATTAAAAGCACTAAAGATAAACAAAACCAAGATTTGTTAACGCAGTTTAGCATACATTGCTTACGACTGCGGGGCCCTTACTCAGCTTAATCACTTCCACAAAAATGTAATAGATTTACAGAAGGACTTTCAAAGCCGATTTACTCAATCCTTGAAACTATCTCTCAACTTCACTTCCCGTGAAAGATTTTAACACCTAATAACACAATCAACTCGTGTTAACCTCAGCAAATGATTTATCTCAACAATCTATTAACTGAAAGACAATAAATAAAAGACAGTATCTGAAAATTTTATAGAAAAATCTGAACACACTTAAGATTGAAATATAACAACTTTTCTATGGGTTTTGCTCCTCAATAAGAGATCTGAAAGTTGTTCACATTGAGTCAATCCAACCGTGAGCCACTCTGCAAGGATAATAGTCCAGCATTAACAATTCCCATACGATCAAAATAGAGTAGTGAATCTTCCACTCTGGAAACACGTGTTGCACTCTTTAATTGTCATCAATCAAGCAAGAAGGACACCACCAACGAACATATAACAAAACAGCCCACATCCAGATGTTAACACCATCGTATAGCACATCCACACCTTCAGTAATAACCCGTCAATCTACACACTGCACAAGCCCCTTACAATACTCAGTCAAAGACTCAACCCTGTCTCACAAAAACCAAAAACTACAATATCACTTCAGCTATTTCAACAGAAAAACACAATTAACGCACACATCAAAAAGCCCAGCAATCGCCGTCAATTGACACACTCAAGATACACACGACAAAAACCTAAATTCCACACACAAACCCTTTTTCACTTTACGCGAAATCCAGCAGTACCCTTGACAATTACAAATGTGATATGCCACAATTTCTCAAATGATTCTCGGATGATAGACTTCAATTTAGGATAGGATTCTTTCACAACTATAAATGTAACAACTATATCTTTTTAAATCCAAGTCCAATTAATATCTTATATATCTAATTAATAAATAAAATGTCAAAATTAAATAAAAAGATATATACTATATATCTTAACACTTACATCAACAAATCGATAATATCCATTTGGGTAAACTTCATGGCCTGCAATGCAAAAACCAATCACGAATCCTGGATTTATAGTGACCAAGTCAATGTTATTCTCTTCTGCAAATCTCCCAGCAGCATTCTCTGCCAAGGTCTTCCCCAGTTGGTACCATAACTGAAAAATCAAATTGTTGGTACTAAGTTCTAAAGCAATTTGTCACAGGGATATAGCCAACATAGTTTTAAATTGCGGTCTGTAATCACAATATTGCTATTGCACTCTGGGCTGTTACTGCAATATGCAAGAATTTCCACAACCACAATATAACCAGATGTCCCAAACTTCAAATGTCCAACTCCAACATGTGAAACAATGTAATCTTTATTGGTGATCACACACGCATTTTGATCTCAGAGAAGGGTTGCAGTAAAAAGGGCAAGGACCTATTGTTGTTGAATCTCCAACCAAAAGATTTCTTGATTTCACCATCTCCTCAATCTCAAGGTATAGGAAATGAACGATAAAGAATGACTAGGACCAGTTGTTCACACCAAGTTTTGAGACGAAGATTGATAAGCTATAGGCCACAAAAGGGACGAGATAATCCAGGATTTTAAAGCGATGAACACACACCCATACCTTCTGCTCCTAACATTTCGGGATCCGAAAACCAGGTCTCGTCAACAATTGCATCCGGTGTGAGAGGTTTACCATGGTATGAAACTGATGCGAAGGAAGGTGTTAAAATAATTCTCCTCACAGAAGCAACCTTCAAACAAGATTTAAGGACATTAAGTGTGCCCTTCACTGCAGGATCAAGAATTTCTGCCCGAAAACATTGCATGAACAAATCGAGTTTAGTCCAGCATAAAAGTTACTGACACAATTTATCAATCACAAAGCCTAAATATCACAATTCTATGCTGCAAAAAGCAAGAAAGGGACTCTGAAAGTAGAGTAAAACCATATATTCAATAAAATTTAGTAAGAGCAACAGAAGGACGTCTAGCTAGTTGATAAAAACCTGTGGATCGTTGGCACAGAAAATGAGAGGGGGTGCTGTGTGAAAGACACCTTCACACTCATAAACTACAGGATCAAAAGACCCTTCTTCCAACAGGTCAGCTTTGAATAAATGAAGTCTTTCCTTAGCTCCACCTAGAGCAAGCAAGTGCTCAGTTCTATTTTGGTCGTCTGAAGCACAAATAAGCGCGATATAACAAGAACTCTGAACGATTAAATAAGTACAAAGCACAAGAACATGGAAGAAACTTGGGTTTTTTTCTTTCCTAGAGATTGAGAAGAGACATTGGTTCCATATAGACAGACATCAACTCCTGTCAGATAGAGTCAAACCCCTGAACTGAAAGATCAAAAGAGCAGTGTAAGAGTACAAAACTTACCAGGGTCACGCACATTGGCTTTGACAGTATAGCCTTTATGGAGTAAACGCTTGACCAGCCATGAAGCTATGTAGCCTGATGTTCCTGTCACACACACAGTCCTGCTTTCCAGACTCATCTTCTTGACTTTCTATTTGTGGTTCGTAGGGATCGTGAAATGCATGGTGTGATCCGTTTTTTTTAAATAAAAAGGAAGCAAAAAGCCTAGAAAAACAAACTACAAAGACACATTCTTGAAATGGTTTTCACCGTTTCTATCCTGATCTAGTGCACTACTGATCCCTTCTGGAGGAGTACTACTGGCCCAGGACATTACTCTCCCACTGTCTGTTTTATATAGGCTTCGGAATAAGCGGAGCCGGACTTGTGCTGTGGTCGGTCTAGACTCTAGACTCAGCTAACACCAAATGCGAGTTAAGTTTGATTAAAATTAAAAAATTTATTTTAAAATTTTAAAAATTAAAAAATTATTACTTCACCCTGTACGAAGTCATTTTTTAAAAAAATATTGAATTTAGCTGCATCAACAAAAACTAACATTTTGAGTTGAACTGTTAAAGTTTTTAAAGTTAACCACTCAATTAAAAATTTTAAAAGTTTAAGCACTAAATTTAAAATATTATAAAAAATTGAGCTCTCAATATTAGTTATCTCTTTTTCTTTAATTTTGGGTTTTGGGCTTCATATTGGGTCAATGATACGATGCCATAAACTCAAATTATTATGCAATTCTTGACATTTAAAGTCCATAATTTTAAATTTAATTTGAAAATTCAAATATCGGGTAAAAAATGCAGAAAAAGAAATACGCATTGGAAAGGGAATGATAGTATACGAAACTAAACTTTGCAATTAACTTGTTTCTAAAATATTGTTAGATCAAAATTAAATAATTTATTATGTGTTGTACAATTGATATTATTTTTTAGTCTAAACGACTGTATATTCAAAATTAAAAAAATATATCTAATTTAAGGAAAATCAGGTTCAACATCATTATGAATTAGTAAATAATAACTTTAGCATGTATACTTATTCAAGTTCAACATTGTCACAAGGGAGAACTTTAGAGTAACTAGTAAAAGTTACTCTTTTGTAACTGTCACAGGTTTGATTAATGATTAACGGAAATCACTTTTTTATAAAAATTATAAAGAAAAAGTTACCTAGGTCCGCAGCTGCTATCTTACAAATTATGTTAATTGGGTAATCCATACAAGACAAGCCTTATATAAAAGGCTTGATTGAGAAAGCGTAATTAAGGAGAATCGAATACAGAACCTTTTGATCCTCTGTTATTCTATTCCACCAACTTGACTCCTAACTCCGTGTCAAGACAATACGATTTCAGTGTTGCTATTGGCCGTGTTTGGAGACTATTGAATTGTTAGTTCCGTGTTGAAAATTTCAACACAGACTCCAACTCGATTACGCATTCGGCATTTTCAAGAGGATAACCATAATCATTCGTACGACAGCTCTTCGACATTTTCTAGAAGGATATGGACTTCATACGACAAGTGTGACGTTGCACATGTACAAATTCATCAAAGAGTAAAATTATTTAAAATTTCAAAATAAAATATTTTCTTTTTGGAAGTTAAAAGAAAATTGTATAAACTATAGTTAAAACTATACACAAGATTACAATGAGTTACGGAACAGAAGTCAAAAGAACTTAAGTACAAGGACAAAATGCTAACACGAAAGGGGACAGAAACTGCAACTAAATTACAACCGCCAACAAGTTTTCTTGTTGTCGGATAAGCAGTTAGCCGCTCCCTCCATTATTATAGATGGCGACAGTGAAACTTGCTTTAAAGGTCAAGCTATCCTTCATGCGTGATTTAGAGGTATGGATTATCCAGTTGAGTGCGAGATTCCAATAATAAAAGTAGTTTGAAGGAACAAGTTTATGGAGCAGCTGATTCCAAACAATGGTAGAGTATACACAGCTGAAAAATAAATGGTTACAAATGACAGATTGACGAATTTGCAAACAAGAAAGTTGCTTACTTTTCAGGAAGGTACAAGTTGGGATATTGCAGACGGATAATATTCGGAATCTCAGAGAAATGTACATTAATTCCAACCAAGCAATATCTACCAGAGGTAGAAGAGATATCAAAAGGTTGAATATGTGAGTCAGCTACGTCTGTTACTGAAAAAAAAAAAACAAAAGGGTGATTGTTTCTCAAACCTTTAGATTCGTTTATGATAAACACAAAAATAAGAAAAATTAAAAACACCAAAGATAAATAAAACCGAAATTTATTAACGCAGTTTGACACATATTTCTTACGTCTATGGAGCCTTCAGTTAGCTTAATTACTTTCACGAAAGTTCAATAGATTTACATAAGGGAAAGCCGACTCACTCAATTCTTGAAACTATTTCTCAACCTCACTTTTCAATAAAGATTTTCACACCTAATAAAACAATCGACTTATGTTAACCTCCACAAACAATTTATCTTAATAATCTATTAACTGAAAGACAATAAATAAAAGACTCAAATATCTGAAAATTTTAAAGAAAAATCTGAACACGCTTAAGATTGAAATAGAATAACTTTCTCATCGGTTTTGCTCCTCAACAAGAGATTTGAAAGTTGTTTACATAAAGTTAGTCCAACTGTGAGTCACTCTACGAGGATAATAGTCTAGCATTAGCAATTCTCATACGATCAAAATAGAGCAGTGAATCTCCCACTCAAAAAACACATATTGCACCCTTTAATTGTCATCAGTCAAGCAAGAAGGACACCAGCAACGAACACATAACAAAACAGCCCATATCCAGATGTTAACACCATCTTATAGCACATCCACATCCTCAGTAATAACCCATCAATCTACACAATACGCAAGCCACTTACAATGCTCACTCAAAGACTAGATCACTTCAGCTATTTCAACAGAAAAACACAATTAATGCACACATCAAAGAGCTCAACAATCATCGTCAATTGACACACTCAAGATACACACGATGAAAACCCAACTTCCACACACAAACCCTTTTTCACTCTACGCAAAATCCAACAGTACCCTTGACGATTACAAACGTGATATGCCACAATTTTTCAGATGATAGACTTCAATTTAGTGTAGGATTTTTTCACAACTATAAATGTAACAACTATTGGATCGCGTACGGTCCGAGTATTCACAATACACTGCGGAAAAGACCATACAACAACATGAAGTATAATCGAAAATATCAAGGATGTACGAAAATATCTTATTTTCGTGGATAGGTTGCTTCTTTTTCGGATTCCAAGCCACTGCAAATGCGAATGCCCTCTACCGGTATCCACAAGAGTATGCACGATCCGGGCTGTAGCTGTGGTGTGCTAGCACGTCCTGAAACTGTTTCCGAATGCCGCATGATTTTCCTCTTTGATGGTGGCTAGGGTTTCGTGATAATTGTGTCTTACATTCTAATGAGACCTAAGCTTCTCTATTTATAGAGAAAACCTAATCCCATTGAAGCCCAATAAGTTTCAGCCCATTATATCTCATATATTAAAAGCCTGACAACTTAATTTAATCTAGCCCAATAAATATATCCACATATATTTATTCAATGCCTAATAGATTAGGCCCAAGAGAATAAGCCCAGATC
>JAOSBP010000004.1:333835-361972 GCA_027563825.1 Erythroxylum mucronatum
TCGATATACCCGTATTCTACTAAATCCCATAAATCTTGTGATTTGAGCAGTGTTTTGACTTTGATACTCCACCACTCATATTTCTCACTATTGAAGATTGGTAGAAGTGGTTGTGTAGAAGAAAATCCAGCAACAGAAGAAAACCCAAGTGCTGCCATCTCATATATCAATAACGTGTTTTCCAACTCCCAAAGCTATATTTGTGTCTCTCACTCACGTGTTTCCCAACTCCTAAAGCTATATTTGTGTGTCTCTTTTAAGGACCTAAAAAAGGATTTACACCATACCCAATGAACAAAAGCTTACTTGCATTGGACCAAAGTAGGCTCTATTACCACAATGTTGGTTTTGGGTAGAGGAAAAAAACAAATATAAAAGGGAAACTGATGAACAACAGAGGATGAAACAAAACATTGCAAGAGATATATTTATTCAATAGAAGTAGTGCTATTTATAAGCACTTTATAGACTTAACAAACTCAGCAAAATATCTTCCTATGGACTAGATAATGACCTATAGACTAGGAACAAAAAGCAACTAAATTTAAACTCATTCAAACATAAAAGAAAAGACTTATTTATCTTCAATAAACCTAAGATATTTTGAATCATTTTTTCATTAAAGGGACTCGGAAAGTAGAGTAAAACCATATATTCAATACAATTTAGTAAGAGCAGCAGAAGGACGTCTAGTTGATAAAAACCTGTGAATCGGTGGCACAAAAAATCAGAGGGGATGCTGTGTGAAAGACACCTACACACTCAGCTCAGAAACTACAGGATCAAAAGACCCTTCTTCCAACAGGTCAGCTTTGAATAAATAAAGTCTTTCCTTAGCTCCATCGAGAGCAAGCAAGTGCCCAGTTCTATTTGGGTCGTCTGAAGCACAAATAAGTGCGATTTAACAAGAACTCTGAACGATTAAATAAGCACAAAGCACAAGAACATGGAAGAAACTTGGGTTTTTTTCTTTCCTAGAGATTGAGAAGAGACATTGGTTCCATATAGACAGAAATCAACTCCTGTCAGATAGAGTCAAACCCCTGAATTGAAAGACCATAAGAGCAGTGTAAGAGTACAAAACTTACCAGGGTCACGCACATTGGCTTTGACAGTATAGCCTTTAAGGAGTAAACGCTTGACCAGCCATGAAGCTATGTAGCCTGATGCTCCTGTCACACACACGGTCCTGCTTTCCAGACTCATCTTCTTGACTTTCTATTTGTGGTTCGTAGGGATCGTGAAATGCATGGTGTGATCAGTTTTTTTATATATATATATATGTCCTGGCCATTATATATATATATATAAAGAAGGCAAAAAGCCTAGAAAAACAAACTACAAAGGCACATTCTTGAAATGATTTTCACCGTTTCTATTCTGATCTAGTGCACTACTTATCCCTTCTGGAGGAGTACTAATGGCCAGGACATTACTCTCCCCCCGTCTGTTTTATATAGGCTTCGGAATAAGCGGAGCCGGACTTGTACTGTGGTCGGTCTAGACTCAGCTAACACCAAATTCGAGTTAAATTTGGCGACGGCCGGTGGGCTACTCTGGGATGCTGGTGGGTGTTGGCTGGTTGGTTTTGGTGCACTTTTGGGGTGTTGTTCGGCTTTATAGGCTGAATTTTGGGCGGTTTACCATGGCCTAACTCTGGCATGGTTTCATGGATACAGTTGGGTGGAATTGCCAGTCGATTCTGCGTTGGTGGTGTCCAGTCTTATAAGTGTAACGCAGCGGGAGGTTCATCCATTGCATTCAGCTATCCGTGAGTTGTTGTCTTGAAATTGGGTGGTTCGGGTGAGCCATGTTTTTCGGAAAGCTAATCGCTGTGCGGATTGGCTAGCTTCCTATAGCTTTCGTCTCCCTGTTGGCGTTCATTGGTTTGGTGAGCCTGTTGCGGGTATCTAGTCGCTCCTGTTAGCTGACTCTGTTGGGGTGACCTTGCCCCGCGTCACTGCTCTGTAGTTTCGGGCGTTTGCCCTGTTTCTTTGAAAAAAAAAAGTTTGATTAAAATTTTAAAAATATTACTTTACTCTATACGAAGTCATTTTTCTTAAAAATATTGAGTTTTGAAGTTCAGGCTAATGTAAACTCAAGCTGTGGCTAGGTCCGATGTTAGCCTAAATTTCAATCGATACCAAGCTAAACTTGATTAAATTTCTCTAAATTTTTGAAAATTGAAATAATGTTATTTTACTCAAAATAACAACTTGTTTTTAAGACAGTGTGTTTAAAAGTATCTAATTTTTTAAAAATATTTTTCAATTTAATCTCAAACTTTTTAAAATTTTTAATTTAATGACCTAACTTTTAAAATTTGTATTAATAAAGTCAGGATATTATTTTTGATGATATTGTATGCCCATTAAATGTCATGTAAATATTTATTTATTAGCTACATCAGTAAAAACTAACATTTTGAGTTGAACTGTTAAAGTTTTAAAAGTTAATCACTCAATTGAAAATTTTAAAAGTTTAAGCACTAAATTTAAAAAATTATAAAAGATTGAGCAGTTTAAATTTGGTTATCTTTTTTTCTTTAATTTTGGGTTTTAGGCTTCATATTGGGTCAATGATACAATGCCATAAACTCAAATTATTATGCAATTCTTGACATTTAAAGTCCATAATTTTAAATTTTAGTTTGAAAATTTAAATATCGGGTAAAAAAATGCAGAAAAAGAAATACGCATTGGAAAGGGAATGATAGTATACGAAACTAAACTTTGTAATTAACTTGTTTCTAAAAAATTGTTAGATCAAAAATTAAATAATTTATTATGTGTTGTACAATTGATATTATTATTTAGTCTAAACAACTGTATATTCAAAATAAAAAGAATATATCTAATTTAAGGAAAATCAGGTTCAGCATCATTATGAATTAGTAAATAATAACTTTAGCATGTATACTTATTCAAGTTCAACATTGTCACGAGGGAGAACTTTAGAGTAACTAGTAAAAGTTACTCCTTTGTAACTGTCACAAGTTCGACTAACGGAAATCACTTTTTTATAAAAATTATAAAGAAAAAGTTACCTAGGTCCCGCAGCCGTTGTCTTGCAAATCACGTCAATTGGGTAATCCATACTAGACAAGTCTGTCGTAGACAAGCCTTGTACGACAGGCTTGATCGGGAGAACGTAATTAGGGAGAATTCAACACAAGACCTTTTGGCCCTATGTTCCTCTACTCCACCAACTCGACCCCTAACTCCGTGTCAAGACATGTAACTTCATTCAATGAAACATAATTCAACAATTGAAGGTCCGTCCATTGAGATACAACATAGAAAAGCAGCTAAGCACTGAGGCATAGAAGCTGAAAAGCAATTCAATAAAAAAGGTTGAGACAACATATCTGCTTCATACCCTTATTTGCATAACACCGAAGAAATCAAATTCTAAGGAAACCCTTCTCTATCAAGCTTTGAATGGTGTCCTTAAGAGTCACCTCCAAAGGAGTGAAATTGATCAATGTTTTTGCCTTCTCTTGAGATACATTGAACTCTTTGTAGAAATGATTTCCAGGATCACTCCTGCCATGAAATGTCAAAAGTTTCAGTTACCAGCATAATGGATAGGAATCAGACCTTGTCCAGTGTCTGACTCGAAAATAAACCTATTACAATTTAATTTCAGGTTTTTAAAGATTTTTTAATTTCGGGTCAGATTCAAATATTGTAAACTGGGTTTAAAATAGAGTTACACCAAAGTAATTGTTGCATCAAGAAAGTTGCTTACTTTTCAGGAAGGTGCAAGTTGGGATATTGCAGACGGATAATATTCAGAATCTCAGAGAAATGTACATTACTTCCAACCAAGCAATATCTACCAGAGGCAGAAGAGATATCAAAAGCTTGAATATGTGCATCTGCTACATCTCTTACATCAACAGATCGATAATATCCGTTTGGGAAAACTTCAGGGCCTGCAATGCCAAAACTTCAGAGAAGATTTTATGATGTTTAATCTGCAAGAAAGATTAAGCTTTCAGGCTAATTGTCAACTGAACAGCACCATTTATAAGGTCAAGAACCATCTGAACAGTGATATTGAGAGTTGGCTGCAAAAGTGGACCAATCACGAACCCTGGATTTATAGTGACCAAATCAATGTTATTCTCTTCTGCAAATCTCCAAGCAGCATTCTCTGCCAAGGTCTTCCCGAGGTGGTACCATAACTGCAAAATCAAATTGTTGGTACTAAGTTCTAAAGCAATGTGCGACAGGGATATAGCCAACCATAGTTTTTAAGGATTGCAGTCTGGGCTGTTATTGCGTTATGTAACAATTTCCGCCACCACAATATAACCAGAAGTCTGCAATTTAAAACCTTGCCAAACTTCAAATGTCCCGCATGAGAAACAATGTAATCTTTATTGGTGATCACACATGCATTTTCATCTTAGAGAAGAGTTGCTGCAAAAAGGGCAAGGATCTATTGGTGCTGAATCTCCAACCAAAAGATTTCTTAATTTCACCATCTCCTCAGTTTTAATATATACGGAATGGAAGATAAAGAATGGCAAGACCAGTTATTCACAACAAGTCTTGAGACGAAGATTCATAAACTATAGGCCACAAAAGGGAAGAGATAATCCAGGATTTTAAAGCAATAAACACACACTCATACCTTCTGTTCCTTGAGAATTTTGGGATCCGAAAACCAGGTCTCGTCAACAATTGCATCTGCTGTCAGAGGATTTCCACTGTATGCAATCGATGCCAAGGAAGATGTTAAAATAACTCTCTTCACGGAAGCAACCTTCGAACAAGATTTAAGGACATTAAGTGTGCCCTTCACTGCAGGATCAAGAATTTCTGCCTGGAAAATTGCATGAACATATCGAGTTTAGGCCGAGTTTAGTCCAATATAAAAGTCCCTCACACAATTCATCAATCACAAAGTCTAAATATCACAATTCTATGTTGCAAGAAGCTAAAAAGGGACTCTGAAAGTAGAGTAGAACCATGCATTCAACATAATTTAGTAACATCAACAGAAGGACGTCTAGTTGATAAAAACCTGTGGATCGGTGGGACAGAAAATCACAGGGGATGCTGTGTGAAAGACACCTTCACACCCAGAAACTACAGGATCAAAAGACCCTTCTTCCAACAGGTCTGCTTTGAATAAATGAAGTCTTTCCTTAGCGCCATCGAGAGCAAGCAAGTGCCCAGTTCTATTTGGGTCGTCTGAAGCACAAACAAACGTGATTTAACTAGAACTCTGAACGATTAAATATGTACAAAGCACCAAGAACATGGAGGAAACTTGGCTTTTTTCTTTCCTAGAGATTGAGAAGAGACATTGGCTCCATGTAGACAGACATCAATTCCTCTCAGATAGAGTCACACCCCAGAACTGAAAGACCAAAAAAGCAGTGTAAGAGTACAAAACTTACTAGGGTCACGCACGGTGGCTTTGACAGTATAGCCATTTTGGAGTAAACGCTTGACCAGCCACGAAGCTATGTAGCCTGATGCTCCCGTCACACACACTGTCCTCTCTTCCTGACTCATCCTCCGACTTTCTCTTTGTGTCGCAAGAATCTTAAAATGCATGCTGTGCTGTTGGGACTTGGGAGCATTAGTTCCCTTTTTCAGTTTGACCCTTACGGCCTACCGGTCCGTCACGCTGCAGTTTTGTTCACCACGTGGAAGTTTTGGAGTACCTAACGGTGGGCTGGGACATTGCTCTCCTCTTATCTGTTTTATTCAGGCTTCGCGATAAGCGGAGCCGGACTTGGGCTGTGGTCGGGTCTAAACTTACCCTCAAATTTGATCATACTTGTCATACTTGTGTTAAATTTAATTACATTTTGTTATTTTTTTTTAAAATTACAAATAATATTATATTACTTAAAACAATATCTTTTTTTCCCTAATTTTTATTTGATCATACTTGTGATACTTGTGTTAAATTTAATTACATTTTGTAATTTTTTAAAAAAATTACAAATAATATTATTTTACTTAAAACAATATCTTTTTTCCCTAATTTTTATTTGATCATACTTGTGATACTTGTGTTAAATTTAATTACATTTTGTAATTTTTAAAAATTACAAATAATATTATTTTACTTAAAACAATATCTTTTTTTCCCTAATTTTTGTTTTCGAACTTCAGACTGGACTCAACGTTACGAATAGCGTACTAGAATTAGTACCAGATTGGATTCTGGTACGATACTGTACCAATACCGGTTAATACCGGGTACCGTTTCGAGTAATTTTTTAAATTTATGAAATAGTCCCTGAATTTTTAAAAAATTATAAAATAGTTCATTGTCATATTGTACAGTTGTACTGTGTATTTTTAACCATATCTCTAAAAATCATAATAATAAATAATAATCACATTTAATAATTATTAATAAATATAATTAAATTTAAAATATATTTTAAAATATATAAATTTTAAATAAAATTTGATTTAATAATAAAAAATATATAAAATAAATATTAGTTTATAAATGGTAATTTTTAAATTATTTATTTTAAAAAAATAAAATATTTTTATCAATACTTTATAAATAAATATTATATAAAATATTAAAATAAATTTAAATAAAAATAATGTATTTTTAAGTTTTGTTTAATTTATAATTATTATAAGTAATAAAAATATTTATTATTATTTTTTAAAAAAATAAAAATTCACAATAATTATAAAAGTTGAAATAAATAAAATAACTAATTAAAAAAACTTTGAAAAAAAAAGAGGGAAGGAGAAAGGGAGATTTTAAAATTTTGCAAATTTTTTAAAAATTTTTAAAAATTTTCGATACCGGCCAATATTTTGTCGGTATTTTGAATACTTGCTAGTACCATCTAAAATGGGTCAGTATCGATCGATATTTAAATTTGGTACGACCGACCTTTGTTTCATACTGATTTTGGTCTGGTTGTTAAAGTTTAAAATAAATGGTGATTCAATTTAAAAAATTTAAAAGCTTAAATACTGAATTGAAAAAAATATTAAAAAGTTGAACGCTTTAAAATTAGTTATTTTTTGTAGGATGAATAATCCAAACCCAAACTTAACTTAAAGTCTATATTTAAAAAGAAAAAAAATCAAACCCAACCTAAAATCCGATCAACTTAAGTCATGTATGTTAATTTCAAAGCCACATTAAACAATTTTTGTGATTCCAAATTTTATACTATGTTATGTCAAAGTAAGGCAATTCAATAATATGGTTTATGGTTCTATAATATGAAATGACACTTGCAAGAACAATTTACTCCTCAACTGCTTGTTAGAATTCGAATCTCTAGTTGAATTTATCAAACATTTTCAAGTGTAAGAGATTAGATTTATATTATATTACAGGCCTTAAATGACAATTTGACTCTTAATTTTAAGAATTAGAAATTGTTTTTGTATTGTTAACTATGGATTTGACATTTGTTTAAAATTAGATTAATAATATATTAGAGGCTTTAATGACAACTTGACCCCTAATTTTAAGAAAATTAATATTTTCACTCAATACCAATTATAAAATATTATTATATGTAAAATATTCTTAATTGATATGAAAAATTAAACAATTTAATACAAGAAAACCCATGAATCAAATTCTAAGGAAGCCCTTTACCTTCAAACTCTCAATGGTGTCTTTAAGAGTCACCTCCAAAGGAGTGAAGTTGATACCAAGAGTTTTTGCTCTCTCCTGTGACACATTGAACTGTTTGAGGGCATCGTTTTCATAATCACACCTGTATTGAATCATTAAAAAGCGTCACTCATCTCCATTCTTTTTTTCCCAATGCACATCACTGGCAATGGACACTTAGTAAACCAAGTAAATGTTTTCAAGGGTGAGTCAGGAAAATTCATGTTTTTGCTACTGATTAATGTAAAGTTAGGTTTAGTTAACGGGTTCGGACCTATCTTTTCTTCGGTCCAAAGCTAGGCCGAGGTCTAGTCAAAACGATATTATTTTATAAAATTTTAATAAAACGACATCATTTTGATCAATTCGGTTTTTCACTTATTGAACGAAACAACCTTAAAATTAAAATGATGCCTCCTAAGATCTGTGTGCAAAAGGAACACTCACTTTTCAGGAAGGTGTAACTCTGGATACTGGTGACGAACAATATTCAAAAGGTCAGAGAAATGTACATTGCTTCCAACTAAACAATATCTCCCTGAGGCAGAAGGAATCTCAAAAGCTTGAATATGTGCATCTGCTACATTTCTTACATCTACAGATCTGTAATATCCATTGGGATATACCTGAGACCCTGCAAACAATCGATTGCTTCAGAAGAAATTGCTAGGTGTATACGTAAGTTAGAAGAACTTTACCGTTTATGAGGTTAAGTAGCATCTCCAAGGTGGCATTAAGTGTTGGTTGTAGAGGAGGGCCAATCACAAATCCAGGATGTATTGTGACCAAGTCAATCCTGTTCTCTTTTGCAAATCTCCAAGCAGCCTGCTCTGCTAAAGTCTTGGAAAGGTTGTACCATAACTGAAAATTGATATAGTAGACTACCGATATCAGCACTGGAGGAGTTAAGGTCCAAGCCTGATTGGCCACAGCTGGACCAAAAAACTCGAATCTGTTCAAATTTTGAGTTAAAAATATCGGATCTGGTTAAGTTTGAGATTTTTATTCAGGCCTGAAGCCCAGTTAAAATGGGTTGCCATGTCTACTGTTCAAAGCAAAGCAATGCTGAGGAGACGGACTTGAAATGAGATGGACATAGTCAACTTTTAAACTTCAGTAATTGATTTCTTTTCTGTTAAAAAACTGAAATTACTGATAAATGAAGCATACCCTTTGTTCCTCCAGGTGGGATGGATCTGAAACCCAAGTTTCATCAACCAACATGTCTGATGTGAAAGGTTTTCCTCTGTACGCAACTGCCACCAAGGAAGACGTTAAAATAACTCTCTTTAGACTATTCGCTTTCATGCAAGATTTCAGGACATTAAGTGTCCCCTTTATTGCAGGATCAAGAAGTTCTGTCTGAATATACCACGAAAAGGTTTCGATCAGTACGTATAAAAATGAGTAACACAAATCTATCAGTTATCAATCACACAACACGAGAAATACATGTGCAGTTGCAGTTTCTAAAAGAATTGAAAATGAATAGTTGGTGGATGAACCTGTGGATCAGTGGGAGAGAACAGCACAGGGGATGCTGTATGAAAAACACCTTCACATCCTTCAACTGCAGGATCAAAAGAACCTTCTTTCAATAGATCAGCTTCAAATAACTGAAGTCTTTCCGTAGCTCCATCAAGCGCAAGCAGATGTTCAGTTTGATTAGGATCGTCTGTTTCATAGATAAACACCAATCTCTGACTATCGATAAATATAAAACAGGAAACACAGCTTCATCATTATTTACATAGACGAGAAATAGGCATATACATAGGTGAAGAACAGTGGCTTTGATAGTGTAGCCTCGTTGAAGCAAAAACTTAACCAGCCATGAAGCTATGTAGCCTGAGGCTCCTGTCACACACACCATCTTCCCTTGTCCACTCATCTTCACACTCCCCTCCAACAACTCCAATCAAAACCCCATTTTACTTCTCTCTCCTCCCCTCTGTTCGTGACAGCAGAAGAGTGAATATTTTATGTATTATTATACTATAAAGATACCAAAAGGCAACTATTTTTTAATATAACTACAAGACATTATTGATATGGATATGTCTTGCTTGCTTTGTCTATTCTCCATTATATAATATGGAAGACGTCAGCCTATCTGTAGCCGTTATAAAATTGTTCTTATTGTAAATTTTGAAAATAATTTGTAAAAAGTAAAAACTGACGTAAACTTTACTGTCAAAATGTACAATCAATTTATACAGAAGAATCAATGAATGTTGTCCATTGATCTTAGTTTGTTATAATCCAATGGCTATAAATCCTAACTGATTCTGACATGCTATTATTGCACTAGATATTTTGCTATGTGGCATTTTCGGGTGTGCCTATAGATGCATGTGGACAGATTGGAATTCTCTAGAAGCAAGTAAAGTGGGCTTGGGCTTCTGCTTCCTCTTTGGTTACTTGGACTGGTTGAGTATGTGTTTGTTGGGTCAAGTAAAGAACCGACCCGCAAACTCTATCTCCATCACTTATGTCCTGTCAGTTCCATAAAACTAATTGTACACGTATGAAATGAAATGTATCCAAACATATTAGAACAAGTAAAACTCAAGAATTTCTTTGTATTTTCCCTTATGGTAATCTGACAAATATTCATAGATCATATGAAACAAGCTTGGAAGCCATGTGAGATGAAAGTGTTATGGACGGTTTTGAACAAGAGAAAGAAGTAAAGAGCAGGCTGCAAAAGATACAATATTATTTCATCATTGAAATAACAAATTTTCATAGTTTAATATATCTTCACAGGCTGGAAAAAATACAATATGATTTCACAATTCAAATATAACAAACAACACAGAGTCCTGTATTTCACCATAGAATAGTTGATTGGACCATTTATCTGTATCCAGCAGCAACTTCATCTTCCTTCAGTATCTAGTTAAGTTTCACAAAACCTTTCTCCTTCAAGCTTTCGATGGTGTCGATGACAGTCACCTCCAAGGGAGTGAAGTTAATCCCCAGAGTTTTTGCCTTGTCAGTAGATACACTATTACTTGGGATCATCATGTACTTGCTACCTGGAACCCTGTCGTGAAAGTAAACATAGATCAGAAACAGACCAGTAAAGCATTTATATCAGATCAGGAAAGCATTTATAGTATACTGATTGAAAACCCATCATTTTACTTAAATCTTTTGGTCCTCTATATATCAAACCAATGAATTATTACCAATCATATATCTTTTATAAAATTGCTAACGTATGTTATGTCCAAAACAACAGCTTACACTTCGGGAAAGTGCAGATTAGGGTAATGTTCTCTCACAATCTTCAAAACCTCAACAAAGTGTACAACTCTTCCAACTAGACAATATCTTCCACTAGCTGAAGGCACTTCAAAAGCTTGAATATGCGCATTGGCAACATCCCTAACGTCAACAAATCTAAAAATATCGTCTGGAAATGTTCTAGCTGTTACATAGGAAGCATTGATACCATAAGGATATATGATAAGAATGGAACAAAATGATCAGGCAAATTTATTCAACTGACAATAAAGTCAAATATCTAATAATACATCCAGAATTTTCTATTCATTCACGAAAATGAGGCATAGTTTTTGTTGACCTTAAAATTCACATGGAATGATAGTATTAGTCAATTTGTGAAAGGAATACCATTTATGCTCTCAGACATCAACCCCGCTGTGAGATTAAGTGTTGGTTGTAAGATAGGACCAATCACATAGCCTGGATTGATTGTAACCATGTTAATTCCATTTTCTTTTGCAAATTTCCATGCAGCCTCCTCAGCTAAGGTTTTTGAGAGCATGTACCAAAGCTGAAAGAAAGGAGAAAAAATTTCCAAGTAGAGGAATCAGTTAGAAAACTTTTGTGCAGTGGCTTTGGTTTAGACTTTCAATGGGCTTCCGGTAGTATTTATGGCATAAAGATTGACCAAAACATCATTCACTGGAATTGAACAAATTTTCAGTGTATGCAACAATATGAGTTGCTAAAGTGCTTATGAGACCTCTAAATCACTGCAGGTCAGACATTAATGTAATACGTATATTGCTATATGCAATTTTCTAGTTGACACTTCTGTAACTTGAAAGAATAAAAAATCATGCAAGAGGGTTGTTCTCTGCTGTCTAACTAGGAGCAATGTTAACTCAAATGTTGGTATCAGCATAGGCAATGCAATCTCAATTTCATCGAGCATATTTTAGAAATAGTGTCTTTAAAGAACTTCACAAATGATGACAACTAAAAAAACTATAATGGAAATGGTAAATTCTTAAATAATAGCTTGAATACCTTCTGTGATTCACAGAAAGATGGATCTGAAAACCAGGTCTCGTCAACTACCACGTCAGGTGTCATAGCTTTACCGTTGAAAGCAACTGCTGCCATGGAGGATGTTACAATAACTCTCTTGATGGATGCAGCTTTTGCACAGGACTTGAGAACATTTAATGTTCCCTTTAGAGCGGGTTTGATTAAATCTGCCTATAATCGACAACACAAACAAAACTTTCTATAAAAACTGCAAAAAGAACATGAATCAAGATCGAAATACATCACCAAAGTCAGATATATCTTAGGATAACATCCAAGCACTAGCCCAAGAAACAAGACTCGGCTAATATTCAGTGACAGAAGTGAAATTGCAGTTCAAACTCACCTTACCTGTGGGTTATTTGTCGTCAATATTACTGGTGATGCTGTGTGAAACACACCTTCACATCCATCAACAACAGCGTCAAAACCTCCTTCATCCAATAAATTTACAGTGAACAAGATAAGCCTTTCTTTGGCTCCATCCAGTGCACGTAAGTGTTCGGTTTTCTCTGGATCATCTGTTGGACATAACCAAAAAATTACTCTAGCAACTGCGGCAACCTAACCCATACAATCAAAAACCCACATCTGAACATCATACATAACCCATTTGTCCAGATCTAAGCACTTTCATGCCCATCATTCCTTGATTAGCAAACGTATTGAATTAATATATTTAAAACCCCATCTTGACAGACAGGCTGTAACCATAATAAACACACACTGAAAATTTGATCAGCAACAGGTTCTCTGACAAAATCCTCAGTGAATCCCCATCTTGATGTTAATGTTTACAAAGTACTAAGTTTCATATTTAGATAGAAAATAGTGAACAATCCAACTTTACAAGTTTGATTAGTTATGGGCATACATATTTAATACTTACTTAACAAGAACTAAGCAGAACTTAATCGATGCGTTTGCGAGCAAAAACTAAGCAGAGGACCTTAAGTGAGAGCTAAGCAAACACAGAGAAAAGACAATGAGAGCGAGAGATACAAACTTAGGTCACGAACAGTAGCTCTGACGGTATAACCACGTTGAAGCAAGAGCTTGACAAGCCATGAAGCAATGAAACCTGAGCCTCCTGTTACACATACCGCTTTACCTTCTCCACTCATCCTCTAACTCCTCTTTGCCCACCTTCAAAGTCACCTGACGATAAGAAATTGGCACCAATAACACTTAAAAAATCTATGAACAAGTTGCTCACGAGCTTGAATGAGAAACAACCACAAAAGTAGTAGTCCTTTACACAAGCACAAACACTCGGATACAATATAATACAGCTCACAAGTTTAAGAAAATTACAAAAATATCCATCCCATTTAACGGTACTCCTGAATGATGTCAATTTTAGCTTAAATTTAACTATTAATTAATTTTATTAGCTGTCAGTTAATGACTAATTATATACGGTCAACAGATTGCATTAGCTGTTTATTAGAGATAGTTTAGTAAAATTAGATGCTTAGTATTGACTATTTATTTATAAAATAATATACGAAGACATGCCTTAAAAAAAGATATGAATATTATATATTTTAATATTTAAATAAATATTCTTATAAAAATTTAAATTGTAAATATTTAATTTTACAAAAATTAAGTTTATAATTCTAATGATAGGTTTAGTTATAATTCTATTATTCATCTACTCTTAATTATTAGGAATTGGTTTTAAAAAAACCCAAAGAATAACTGAATTTATGTCACAGCGTCCTCCAACTTATCTATTTGGTCTGCAATGTCATCTATTTTTTCACCTTCTATCTTATATTCAGAAGATACTCATGTTCTCGTAACAAAGCAAGCAAAGTCTCCCTTTTCACCCAATCTTGTAATTCAATCCTTAAAACCTCTTAAAATTTTGCTTACGATCGAAGAGATAACCACCCTACTAATGCCTTTTATTGGAAGATTATAATGGGGACTTAAGTCACCTGTAACTACCGGCTAGTCACCCAGTAGTCGCGGGGTGACTTAACGGCTCTTGGTCTGATAATCTTAGAGACGAAAGAGTAGGAGGGGCAGAATTGAATCATTAAACCCATTCAGCTCATAATTAAGTAATAAAATAATTTTTTAAGATAGTCAAATTTTTAAAAATGAGTCAATCAGTTGTTTGCTAAAAGAGACCTTAGGCCCTGTTTGACAATCAACTGATTGCATTAATTGTTAGCTAATCCTATCAACTGTTAGTTAATAGTTGATTATATCAGCTGATTGCATTAGCTATTTGTCATTTGATGTTTGATAAAATTAGTTGCTTAATATTAGCTGGTTATGTATAAAATGATTTATGAGGACATGACTTTAAAAAAATTATAACGGTATGAATATTGTATATCTTAGTATTTTGCTTAATATTTTTATAGAAATTTAAATTTTAGATATTAATATCTACAAAAATTAAGTTTATAATTCTAATAAAAAACATATAATAATAATAATAACAACAACGGCGATAACGACAACAATAATAATAAGACTCATGATAATAATGATGATACATCCAAATATAAAATATAAAAATACAAATAAAGTTTAACAATACAATTCAAATAGAGCAAATGAACATCATCATTTAAAGCAATAATTTATAACAATTCAAGAATGACGTCTAACTGTCATTGAATTAGAAGCAATATTACCACAAATAGTTGTCATCTCCCGAGTTCTTTGTTCTTCAATGTCTTCTTGTGTAGAGTTAAATTCAACATCTTGAAATAGATCTCGAGGTATAAATTTAAGATCTTGATAAATGATGCTAAAAGTCGGGTCATCAATTGTACTTTTTCTAATATAGTTGTGCAATGCCAAAAATTTTACAAATTATTCTATGTTGATTCATTAATGAATACTTAGGCATTTTCTCCAATATCTTTAATCGAGCCTTAAGAACACCAAAAGCCCTCTTAATATAATTTCTCAATGAAGAATAAGCTCGATTAAATATTTCTTGAGATTCTCTTAGATTTGCACCACGAAACTTCGATTAATTGTTGGCAATTAACTTTGATTATAATTGCCTTGAAAGTAGATTTTTGGCAAAACAAACACTCACTATTTTATTGAAGAAAGAAACACGAATATTACAAATGCAAACTCAATAAACCCAAAAACCCGTTATGAGTTAGCTTGTTGAAGCTAACCAACCAAACCCTTAGAATGCTCACTAAGACACACACTCAACTTTTTTCTTATAACATATACGATGCAATGGCCATATTTATAGGTGATGAAGTCGGTTCTCTTTGGTGGCAATAGTTGGCAACTTAAAATTGCCAACTAGCAAAAGGAAGAGAAAGTCAATTTGAATTGAAACTTTGACCAAGTCAAAGCAACCATTTTACAACTCATCATAGTTTAGAGAATTCCAAGTTTAATTCTTAACATCCTCCCTTAAACTTGGTTGTCATTCCGAGCATGTTCTTTAACTTGTAAAATGTCTCAGCCTTCAAAGGCTTTGTGAAAATGTCTGCTATTTGATCTTTAGATGCGCAATACTCAACAATAATCTCTTTGTCTTTAACCAATTCTCGTATGTAATGATGTTTAATGTCAATGTGCTTACTTCGACCATGAAACACTGGATTCTTCGTTAAAGCGATTGCTGGTTTATTATCACAGTAGATTGTTGTGGGACGATCTGATTACTGTTGCAATTCACTAAGTATCCTTCATAGCCAAATTGCTTGAGTAACACAATTTGCTGCAGCTATATACTCTGCTTCAGCAATTGAAAGAGCAACTACTTGTTGTTTCTTAGAAGACCAAGAAAATGCTCCAGAACCTAAATGAAAAACATAACCTGAAGTACTTTTTCTCTTTTCAATATCACCGGCCCAATCACTATCTGTATATCCAACTAGTTGTATATTTTTTATTGTTTTAATAAAATATGCCTTCATCAATCGTACCTTTAATATATCTCAAAATTCATTTAGCAGCTTGCCAATGAGATTGGCGTGGTGAATCCATAAATCTGCTCATGATCCCTACTCTGTAGACAATATCTGGTCTAGTTGCAGTTAGGTACCTCAGACTTCCAATAAGTCTTCTAAAATTTGTTGCATCAACCAAATCACCACTACCATCTTTCACAAGCTTTAGCCTCTCTTCAACTAGTGTTAAAATTGGTTTGCACGCATCCATCTTGAATTTCTTTAAAATATCTTTTGCATATTTCTGTTGTGAAATGAATACGCCTTCATTTGTTTGCATTACCTCGATACCAAGAAAGTAGGACATTAATCCCAAATCTGTCATCTCAAAATGAGCAACCATATCTTTCTTGAACTCCGACAGCAATCTTGAATTATTGCCAGTGAATATCAAATCATCTACATAGAGACAAACTATGACGATGCCTCCTTCCTTGTTGATCTTGATATACAAATTATGCTCATATGGACACTTATGAAATCCATGTTTAATGAAATAAGTATCAATACGAGTATACCATACCCTCGGTGCTTGTTTAAGACCGTACAATGCCTTCTTTAGACGATAAACCTTATCTTCTTCTCCTTGCTTTACATATCCTGGTGGTTGCTCAACGTATACTTCTTCTTCAAGTATACCATTCAAAAAGGCTGACTTCACATCCATTTGATAAATCTTCCAATTGTTTTGAGCAGCAAGAGAAAGGATTAAACGTACAGTATCTAATCTGGCAACAAGTGCAAAAACTTCAGAGTAGTCGATACCTGACTTTTGCTTATATCCTTTTGCAACTAGTCTTGCTTTAAAGCGTTCCACTTCTCCACTATGCTTATAGTTTGATTTGTACACCCATTTGACACCAATAGGCTTCTTTCCTTTTGGTAAAGTGGTTAACTCCCATGTTTTATTTTTTTCAATAGCGTGAATTTCTTCATCCATTGCTTTAATCCAATGACCATCATTCACTGCATCCTTAAACATTACTGGATCACAGTCTGCAAAGAAAGCATAATGGACAACAACTTCATTATCATTATCATCGTCACCTTCTTAATAGTCTTTCAAATAAGTAGGTGGATGGCATTCTCGTTGTGAGCGCCTAAGTGCAGGTGAAGTAGGTATAGATGACACTTCAGGATCAACATTAGTTGACTCTTCAAGAATTGGAGGTGAAGACGACTCTCTAGTTTAACCACTTGTTTCCAAATCATTGTTTATTAGCACTGGTATTGGCGATGATTTCTTTTCTTTTTCTGACCAATTTCATACTCCATCTTCTTCAAAAGTAACATCTCAACTGGTGATCACTTTTCGAGTATTTGGATTATAAAGCTTATAACCTTTTGTTTCCATGTTGTAGCCAAGAAATATACATTTTTCTGCCTTGGGATTCAACTTCTTTCTCAACTCATTAGGCACATGTGAATAGGCTATGCAACCAAACACCCTCATATGACTAAGATTAGGCTTTTGTCCACTCCATCCTTCTTGTGGAGTTTTATCTCGAACACTTTTAACAGGACACCTATTCAAGATATAGACAGCACAAGCCACGGCCTTTGCCCAAAAACTTTTAGGTAACTTTTTACAAAATAACATGCTTCTCACCATATCCATAATAGTTCTATTTTTTCTTTCTGCAACTCCATTTTGTTGAGGAGTGTACATTGCCGTCAATTGGTGCCGAATTCCATGCTTTCTTAAGAAATCATCACAAATAATATACTTTGTGCCTCTATCTGTTCTCCAAGTTTTGATGGAATAACCACTCTGTTTTTCCACATATGCTACAAAATTCTTAAGCACTTCACATGCCTCAGATTTCTGCTTCAAAAAATAAACCCATGCCTTCCTACTATAATCATCAATAAATGTAATAAAGTATTTGTTACCTCCATTTGATGGAACCTCAACATAACATAGATATGAATGCACGAGCTCTAGAGGATGTTTAGCTCTCCACGCCTGCTTTGTGGGAAATGGATCCTTGCGCTTTTTTCCCATTACACATGACTCACAAATCTGATCAGGAACTTGAATGGTTGGCAAGCCCGAAACCCACTCTTTGTTTGCAAGAAACTTAATGCTTCCAAAATTCAAGTGTCCAAGCCACATATTCCATAACCAATTATCATTAATAGTCAAAGCATTATAACAAGAAGCATTGCCATAATTAAGATAAGTTGGAAATAGACGATTGGATGACATTCTCATCTTTAGAATCACCTCCTTTTTTATGTCACTCACTGTGCACCCATCTTTATTGAAATGTAAATCATAGCCCTTTTCTAGTAGTTGTCCAACACTCAAAAGATTCTGGCAAAGAGTAGGAGCCCCATTCTTCAATTTTATGGCTATCTTTCCTCTTCCTAAAACTGGAAGCTGATAGTCTCGTCTTCGAGCACGACATCCTCTATTATAGTGACCATATTTTTTGCAATTATGGCACTGAATATGTGACTTGCACTCAGATTGATAGTGACCAAACTTTTTGCACTTGTAACATTGAATATTGGATCTATCTTGAGGAGATTCATTCTCTTTTGCTCTTGGTCTAAAATTGGTTTTGGAATTTTTACTTCCTCTGCCTCTGAAATTTGAATTTCTTTAAGTATGCTCCGTTTTGCCTGTTGCATTTTCCTTTTCATTTCTCAAATTTACTTGAGCTTTTAAAACTTGCTCTGTTGTGTTTGGTGATCTTTAATTCATTCGCATTTCACAAGACTTTAATGAAGCTTACAAATCATTAAGAGTCATGGACTCCAAACTTTTAGACTCTTCAATGGCTGTGACGATATAATCAAATCGACTTCTCAACGTGCGCATAATCTTTTTCACGATATCTTTCTCCATAATCTCATGACCATTATTTTTCATCTCATTGACTAATTTTTCTACGCGTGAAAAATAATCCCTAATACTTTTCGTCCTTCCCTTGCTCCATCAACTCATATTGCCTTTTAAAGCCTTGTAGTCTTGTTCATTTAACTGTATCTGCTCCTTCATACGATTTGAGCAAAATATTCCAAGCCTCCTTTGCTGTTTTAGCATGGAATATTTTTTCAAGAATCGACAACTCAACTGATTGACAAAAACAAGGCTTTTTCATTTAATAAACGATCACGTACGAGTTGTTGTGATTCTTCGTCTGTTGGCTTTTCTTTTTCTACTACGCCTTTCTCCAAAATTTCACCATACCCGTTGCTTCTCAAGTATAGCTCCATCAGGTGTTTCCATATTGCAAAATTATTTTTGCCATTGAACTTGAAAATTGTTAATTGCATTGGTTGAACTTCAGTTGTTGAACTTGAAGCCATCTTGATCTACTTAAGCACTTTAACCGAGCTCTGATACCAGATGTTGGCGATTAACTTTGATTATAATTGCCTTGAAAATAGATTTTTGACAACAAAAACAAATACTCACTATTTTATTGAAGACAAAACACAAATGTTACAAATACAAACTCAATAAACTCAAAAGCCCATTATGAGTTAGCTTGTTGAAGCTAACCAATCAAACCCTTTGATATGCTCACTAGTGTTTCTTTTAATTACATATATGGATGCAATGGCCAAATGGCCATATTTATAGGTGATTAAGCCGGTTCTCTTTGGTGGCAATAGTTGGCAACTTAAAATTGCCGATTAGCAAAAGGAATAGAAAGCCAATTTGAATTGAAACTTTGACCAAGTCAAAGCCACCATTTTACAACTCATCATAGTCTAAAGATTTCCAATATTAAACCAAGTTTAATTCTTAACAACGACGCCGAAGGAGTATACATTAGTAAATAATGCAAGGACCCGCCGATTGTAACAAACTAGCAAGATCGTTACACGTGTTGTAATTGTAACGACCATAGTATTGTTTTTATATATCTGTTGTAATGATGTATGATTTATGAAAAAACTGAAACAAAAATATAATTTCCTTTCTATTCCTCTTCCTCTCTCTCGCAATCGCATTTCTTCTAAAGAATACCAAAATAGTTAGTATCAGAGCAGTCGATTCTTGGCGGTGTTACAATGGCTGAAAACACGGGGAGCGGAAGTAAGACTTCCTGAATAAGGGTTGGAGTGGATTCACAATCTAAAGCTCCAACGACCTGTGTTTCCCTCGGAGTTATTAGCTAGCATGCGGCAGGGAAACTGGCTCAAAACTACCACGAAACACATCTCTGGTTATAGGCTACCATCACAATTAAAGACTGTTGGGGTCATGACTGAACATGGAGAAGCATCTAAATTCGTTAACGAGTAGAAATGATAAAATTGGTCTGCATCAAACAATCTAAGTTGGTCTGATCTGATTTGATCAAAACGACATAGTTTTAATATAATTATGATTTAATCAAACAAACGTTGTTTTAAGTTTGGTCGGACTAGTCTTTGATTTGGACTTTGACAACAAAAACATGTGTTCAGCTTTGTCTAACCTATTGCCATCTTTACTAACGAGTTGTATGTTGCATAATTTGCGCAAACCAAAGCAAAAGGGCATCGGAGGCTCTTTGTTTATGATCAGGGAAGGCAATGCCACTTCTCTTGTATAGCTTTTTGAACCTTTTAATGGATTATGCTCACTTTTCCTCAAACCAAACGTTGTTGTCTTCTCCTACTTCAACGAAGAAGCCTATTGATTGGTCGTCAAAAGTCATCCCCTTTTCGTACAAATGTGAATTATTTTCTTCCTTGGGAAGGTATTCTCATTGTCCTATTCTTCTTTTGTCTTTTAACTTACAACTTCGTTGCTAAGTTACTCGAATAATGTGTTAAAAATTGATTTTAGGTGATAATAATAATAATATATCTTTAGTTTAATTGTTAATTAGTAATTCTAATTTAAAACAAAAACAATCAAAAGTAAAGATTTTTAATGAATTGTTTAAGCCAGCTGGTTTGGCTTGAAAAAGTCTTTTATTGTCATTTTTAATTGTAATTATAATGCTTTCTAATTTTTAATAGATTTCATGTAAAAGTTAGTGGTTCGGTCGGATTTTGTTGGATCGGATTATCGTTGTTTTGCTCCATGGTCTTGCTTGATTTCAACTATCGAATACCTGCAAAATAAACAAAGGCACGCCGGGGGTTGTTTCCAGGGAGGCCCCTCCGACGCTCAAGTCAGTATTTAAGTATAGGCTTGGCTGCCGTAAACGGAGAAAAGTAAAGTTGTATTGTCCTACCTGAATTACGATAGAACAATGCCTTATATACCTGAGATTGACGTTAGGTTTAGGTCTTTACGTGAGTCATGATGTTTGCATGGGAGTCTAACACCTAACGGGCCGAACGGGCCATGGTTACTGGGCCGTCGATATCCGGGTCTGAAACTGGGACCCGACCAGTTAGCATTGTAAAACAAATTTTAAATTGCTAAATGTTATTACGTTTTTTTAATACTATATTATGTTTAGTAAAATTAGGTTTTATTTATTTCAATACCCTGAATGATATTTGCAAATTAAAAGTTGAACTGTTTTCTTTTGAAGAAGAACCATAATATCTTATTCCATACAAGAAAAAAATATTTTTTAAAAAACTGGACTAAAAGATAAATCAGTAGGACAAGAAATTTAAAGTTTAATAAATTCAGTTGTCATAAAACTGACCAAAGATTAAATAAAATTAAAGAATTTAAAATATGATTGAAAGAGATTGTCTTTACCTATCCAAGAATTTGAAGTTTAATTAAAAAAGAGATTGTTAAATACAAATTAATTGATTTATTTTAATTTATAAGAACGTATTAATTTACGAAAATTGACCAATTAATTAACAAATTTATCAATTTTTAATAGCAAGAGTTATTAAAGTAAATCGAACTGAAAAGTTAAAAAGTCGAATCATAAATTTGGACGGTTCAAAGTTTTTACAGTTAAACAGGTCAAACTGGTTAAGTTTTTAATCATTGAAAAAAATACAAGTATTAAGGTTTCTTACTTACGAAACTTAATTTTTTATTAGAAAAAGAAAACAATTCTAATCAAAATGCATCTGTTTTAAATTAGGGAGGACAATATTTGACCCATGAGTCTAAATTTAATTGTTTTCAATGGATTGACCTATGGATCAGGCTCAAACAAACTCGGAGTCTAATTATTCTAAACAAAATAACATCGTTTTATTTAGAAAAATTGAGCCTCGCATAAGCTTAGGTTGGGTAACTCACACTTTGATCTAATTAAAAAATAATTATTTTATTTTTAATTTTAAAAAATTATTTTAAAAACTTGGTCGGATAATTATCATCCTTATTTTAAATATCTTTAAATTTTAAGTTGAAAAGTCAAGCTGCCTAAATTTTTTTTGATAATTAAATATCATATTAGTTGTTACAAAACTTAGACAAAGAAACTTTTTTTGAAGTTAAAAGGATTCATTAAGTAAACAGAGAATCAAACCCGAGGAAGCAACTAAACCCAAAGCCAATAGGCTTTACCCTATACACTCGGACCTAAGCTTCTTCAGAATTGATTACAAAAGCAGAAGAATCAGCACGAACAGCAGAAACAATACTACTAGGAATAAAATCCCAAACAAAACGGTTTGCATGAAATAAAGTGACCCTTGCTAACGAATGAGCAGCTTTATTAGCACTCCGCGAAGTCCATTGAATGGACAAATGTTGGAAGTGAGCTATGAGTGCTGAGCACTCAACAAACACTACACCAACCTCTATTAGATTACTGGAAGACTTAAGAAGATTGTTCACCACTTCTAGACAATCCGACTCCAGAACAATTCTGTCTAGATTTTCACTCTTGAGCCATGTCAGAGCCTCTTTAATCGAAATTGCTTCAGCCATGAAAGCATCCACGCAAAAAGGAATATGCCCCGAAAAAGCTTTCAAAAACTGACCCTGGGCATCTCTAAGCACAACCCCAAATCCTGAACCATTATCCCTCTTCGAAACCGAGGCGTCCACATTACACTTCACCCAACCAACCTCAGGCGTACACCAAGATTGAATACGAGGAGAAGTATGATGGTTCATAGGGAGCTGATTAAACGCAGATTTAGCCTCTTGCCAATTCTTAAGAAACTCATCCACAAAGGTCACAACTACACCAGGAGAGACATCCTTTTGCTCCCAACATAAAAGATTTCGGTGAAACCAAATACTCCAGCAAATAACCATCATACGTTTTCCAGAATCAGAAAGATTGGCAGCTAACATAGAGGAGATGCAGGACGTTATATCAACACCATGCAGAGCAATCCCTGCAGTAATCCAAACACTTCTAGCATAGGGGCAAGATAGCAACAGATGATCCACCGTCTCCACTGAACCACACCTATTACAAGAAACATCCAAAGAGACTCCTCTGTCATGAAGTCTCTGTTTACAAGGGAGAAAGCTACGCAGCAGCCTCCAGAGGAAATCCTTAATCTTCGGAGGAAGCTGAGCATTCCAGATGGAATTCCACTGACCTCCAACCACATAAGATGAGAGCTGAGAATAGGTGTCGGTGGCTAATCTGTAACCCGATTTAACACTGTAGATGCCATTCTTGGAAAAATGCCAACAAAACAGATCCGCAGGCAACAAAGGGGAAATAGGGATTTTAAACACTTGAGAGGCATCCTCTGGAACTAAAACCCCATTTACAAACAATCGATCCCAACCTAAATTCGAAGTATTAAACACTTGAGAGGCATGCCGCTTATCGGAGATGATCGAACAAAGAAATCACCATCCCGGTTCAACCATGGGTCTTTGAACACAAAGATCGATTCACCGTTACCCACTCGCCAATGAGCCCCTTGACGCAAAAGATGCTTGGCCGAATAGATGCTTTTCCAAATTAGGCTAGGGTTTCGACCCTCTGTTGCGTCGAGGAAGTTACAATTGGAAAAATAACGTGCTTTAAACAGCTGACTTGACAGTGCGTCTGGGTGAGCTAGAAAACGCCAACCCTGCTTACAAAGCATAGCAAGGTTAAAACAATGTAAGTCGCAAAATCCCATACCTCCCAACTTTTTCGGAACACAGAGCCTCTCCCATTTGGCCCAATGAATTTTTGATCGGTTTCCTGATGAAGAGCCCCACCAATAAGCATTCATCATTTTGTGCAGGTCATCACAAATGCCCTGAGGAAGTAGAAAAACACTAATGCAGAAGGTAGGAAGAGCTTGAGCAATAGTCTTAAGGACAATCTCTTTGCCCGGTTTGGAGAGTAGTCGATTTGTCCAGCTGTGAACACGTTTACTAAGACGGTCCTTCAAGAAGGCGAAAACTTGTTTCTTGTTCCTCCCAATTAGTGAAGGCAAACCCAGATACCTGCCATGATCAAGCGGTTGAGATACCCCCAGAATCGAGATCGCTTCCTGCTTAACATCGGGTTTAGTATTTGAACTGAACATGATGCCAGATTTCTGAAAATTAATAGCTTGGCTCGATGCTGCCTCATAAATGGAAAGAATCCGCTTGATATGTCTGCACTCAACTGAGGAAGCTTTAAAGAAAAAGAAACTATCATCAGCGAAAAACAAATGGGAAACTGTAGGGCCCCCCGATAAATACTAACACCATGAATAGCACCTTGAGACTCAGCCTTCCTTAAAAGGGCCGATAAACCTTCAGCACATAAGATAAATAGATAAGGACTTAACGGATCACCCTATCGAAGCCCTCGATTTGGAACAATAGGGCCAACCGATCTATCATTCAAGACCACCGAATAATGAACTATAGTAACACACAACATTACCCAACGGACCCATTTTACATCGAAGCCTAGCTTTAATAGAATAAACTCCAAATATCGCCAATCCACTCGGTCATAAGCTTTACTAATGTCAATTTTGAACGCAATATCACCCTGAGAACCACGCCCTTTATTCTTCATATAATGAATAATCTCAAAGGCAACCATAATATTGTCAGAAATTAACCGACCAGGGACAAATGCTGACTGCATAGGAGAGATAAGATTAGGAAGAATCACTTTGAGTCTATTAGCGAGAACCTTAGCTATGAGTTTATAGATCACATTACAAAGGGCAATAGGTCGTAAATCTTTCATACTACTAGCCTTTTCTTTTTTTGGAATTAGGACAATAGTAGTACTATTCAAAGAGTCAGGGAACTCACAATTGTCTAACCAGGAGCAACATTGTGCAAAAATATCATTTCCTACTATGTTCCAACATTTTTGAAAAAAAGCTGGATTCATACCATCAGTGTCAGGCGCCTTATCAGGGTGCATTTCAAAAATAGCAGTCTTAAACTCCTCCAACCTGAAGGGGGCTAAGAGGGATAAGTTATCATGGTCTGTCACCACCTTTTGAATACCATCAAACTCGTCAGTGATTGGTGCCTCTAATGAAGGTGCAAAAAGATCATTAAAGTAGTTCATAACAATAGAGCACATAAGATCGATATCCGCTACAGCATTCCCCTGAGCATCCTCCAAAAACTCAATGTGATTAATCCTCTTTCTTTTGGAGGCCTGTGCATGAAAAAACCTGGAATTAGCTTCCCCAAAATTAAGCCAAAAAATTTTAGACCTTTGCTTCCAATAAATAGCCTCTTGCGCGAGAAGACTTGAGAGCTCATTTTTAGCCTGCAAAAGTAACACGTCATCAGCTCTAGACAAACGAATAGCCTCAATACACCTTTTTAAGGAAGTAATCCTACGTGTAAAATTGTGGTCCTGCGATTTCTGTCATTCAGTAAGGGCCACACTACAGTTAGCGATTTTATCTAAAAGATCAGTATCACGACCTCTTGACCAAGCATGTGACACAACCTCCATAAAACCAATTTCAAGCAACCATTTATTCTCAAATTTGAATCTGCTAATTTTTTTAATCGGAAAAACAGTGCTAGCAACCAACTTAATGGGACTGTGATCCGAATAGGGGCTAACCAAATTATAGAGTTTATGGAAAGCAAAATGCTCAATCCAGTCTGCCGTAACAAAAGCCCTATCAAGCCGCTCCATTACCAACAAATCCGACCCTCTCCCACGTTCCCAAGTATACCCAAAACCCTCAAGGGGAACATCAACAAGACGACAATCCTCAATGCACGACCGAAACCTGTCCATAAGAGGGGCAGGGTAGTCCCTTCCACTGAACTTATCATTCACAGAGAGAAGATTATTAAAATCACCCATGCAAACCCAAGGTAAGCTATACTGACGAGATAGAGCTTTGAGCAATTCCCAACTACTTCGTTTTCGATGAGAGTCAGGAAAACCATAGAAACCGGTAAATCGCCATTTAAAATTGTTAGAAAGGGTAATCTCCATGTCTATGTGATTATTCGAGTAACCCAAAACAGAAGCATTCAAATTATTATTCCAAAAAAAAGCAAGACCTCCACTGCGACCATGTCGATCAACACTAAAGCAACAATCAAAATTTAACAAACTACGATTTTTTTCCAACCTAGTAGACGTAACAAGAGTTTCACTAAGGAAAAGAAACTGAGGCTTATTAGAACGAACAACATCTTTTAAAGCATTTACTGCCCGCGGGTTACCCAAGCCCCTGCAGTTCCAGGCGATGCAAATCATGGTGATCGGCGGGTCTCACTAGCAAGACCGGCCGTTGGTAAAGCAGTAGAGGTTGAATTAGCCGCCAATGATGATGAAGTTCTACTACCATTCATCTCACCGAAATTTGGACCATGACAAGGAGTTTCACGAGGACGCTTTTTAACTTCCTCGACAACCATTCCAGTAATTTCCTTCTCCCTTAGAACTTCAGCTGACGTCGCCTCCATACCAGATATTTCCATGTCAGGGACAACAGGTGCAGTTCGGGTTAAATCAACAGTTGCTGCAAAATTAGATTGTCTACTATAAGATCCATATGTATTAATAACCCGATTTCGCTTAAGTCGATCAGCTCCCAGATACGAAATCCCCTGATTGGTGGACCTGCCTTCAGAAGAAGCGGGATACGCAGGATCTCTTCTCCACTGATTAGGCTTGAGTCTGTTTTGGATACGCACCTCCGATCTGATTTCCTCCGGCCACTCCCGCTTAATCTCAACCTCCGGCAGCTCAGTAAGCTTTACACAGCTAGATTCACTATGACCAAGAACCCCACACAGATAACAGATGAGCGGTATCCGTTCATAGCTAAACGCAACATCAAAGAAAGCACCCCCCTCCTTGCGGATCTTCTTTGTTCGCATAAGAGGTTCAGTGATGTTTATTCTCACTCGAATACGCATGTAATCCACAAAATAATGACGCTTGTTACCCATATCATATTCCAGAAACGTACCCATGATATTGCCCAGAGTAATCGCCAAAGATTCCGACGCAAAACCAGGAGGTAAATCATGCACTCTAACCCAAAAGTCAAAATGAAATTCCACATCTTCTGGATTTTCACCCTCCCGCAGCTGATGGACCAAAAGAATACAGTTGTTAAAGCTCCATGGCCCTCCCGCCATCATTCGCCGAAGATCAACAATGTGGAAGAACTGAAAAAGATAGAGGCCTTCCCCTCCAAACGGTTTAATCGAGCAACCCTTAATGGGGCGCCAGAGATTGAGGAGCGTCCTTTCCATGGCCTCGAAGTTGATATTCCTTTTGCCCAGAAATCTGCCAAGTAAACTCAAGTTATAATCAATACGGCTCCCTTCGAACTCTGAAACTTGAATCACAAGTTCGGCATCTTCTTTGTCACAGATAGATAAGCGCTGGAAATCAGGCTCCATAACGATCAGGAACGAAACAGAGAAACGGAAAAGAAACAAAGGAGAAGATTAACAGAACAAACGCATGCACTAGGGCTACGATTGCTTACAATTGCTTCTTCTTTTAGAACTACGATTGATCGTTGACATAAAATATTATTTCATCATTCATATATTCGATATGGTACTAAATATCCGTCTTTCTTAAAAATACATAATTCAATTATGCCATATTGCTTAACAACTTTAGATACAATTCAAGATTTAATTAAACAATAGCTTTAAGGAAAAAAATGACCATTAAAGTAAAATAACACAACATCTGTGTTTGCATTTAGTCTAGTTGAATGCTTTTCCTAAAAGTAATAATTTCTGAACTCCTAGTTATTACAAATGATTATAAGAATTAAACTTTTTTGTATTTAAACTTGAATATAACAAATGATTATTTTAACCAATAAGCTAATAATGCATTAGAAATTAACAAAATAATCATAAAATAGAAGCATAGAAAGCAATTCAATAGATGAATAAATGAAATACTCTATTATAAGACATAATTTCCTCCCAAAGTTCCAAAAGAGCTTT
>JAOSBP010000004.1:368142-379336 GCA_027563825.1 Erythroxylum mucronatum
CTCGAAAACGGTTGAACCGTCCGGTTTTAACAGAGAGAGGTTATTAGTTGAAACCGAACCGGACCACTGACCGGTTCCAACTTTTTCCGGTCGGACCGGACGGTCCGGTCCGGTTTTAAATACATTGTATATAATATTCATATCCTTATAATTTTTTTTAAAGTTATGTTCTTATAAATCATTTTACATATAAACAGCTAATACTAAACGGTTAATTTTACCAAACATTTTTAACAAACAGCTAATGCAATCTGCTGGTCAAATCAGCTATCATCTAACAACTGATAGAATCAGCTAACAGCTAATGCAATCAGCTGTTTGCCAAATAGGGCCAAAGAGTAAAAACATGAAAATCAATAGTAAATCAATGTTATCAAAACAACATCGATAAAGATTAATGGATTTTGAAAACCACCTTTCCAACACAACTTACAACTTACCGTTGTCTGTTTTGACGGTTTCTCTTTTTTTTAATACCGTAAAAATAATAATAAGGATCTTTAACCAAATCCATATATCCAGTCAAATCCATATATAGAAACAATTTCAAGATTATATAAGACAAAAATCAACCATTTTTAATGACCCTATTATGATTAAGGCTCTAAAATCACTTGTTGAGTTTCAATTTCCTTAAAGTCATAATTTGTCCATTTCAAATCATTAAAAATTAAATAAAAGCAGAAGTATATTTGAATCTATTATAAAATCTGCACTGAAGTCTTGCGATTTATTTTCCAAATTAAAACGTAGCCTTTTTGCAGAGTTTTTCCCTAATTCTTTGTTTTCTCTTTGATGATGGGATGTCATACAAAATTGTGCATACGTTTAATTTAAAGACTATAACCACTTTTATTAGGATAAAACTCTAATTTCATTTCTAGTTTAGCTTATCATAAAACTAGAAATTATAAATCTGATCTTTACATATATAAAGCTCATATTTAAAATAGATGGATAAAACTCAAAATATCATAACCATATTAGACCACTTTAATTAATTATGTTCAACTTTATATGATAACTTTTATACATAATTATACATATATAAACCCACATGTTTGATTAAAAATCGTTACAATTTTGTGTTGTGAGTGATTTAGCTAAAAAAATAAGGTTTTTAAACTGGTATCTGCATCTCATGATTAACGATGACAATGTTCGTTTTATTCGGTTTGATCCGACCCATATTAACCTGAACTCAACAAATTGAACGAGTTCGTAGGACTTTGGATAGAGATTTTTTATTTTAAGTTTTGAAAAATTTCAAGAAAATACTGTAATTGCTATTTTAAAATAAAATTTACTTAATTGGGTCCTATTAAGTTTCAAAATATTTAAGTTTGTTCGGACTAATTTTTAGGGTTAAAACCAATTATAAATATAAAATATGATAAAAGCAAATTTTTGACATAAGTAGCTTCATTTAATTAATTCAATTAAGCCTATTTTTCATATCTAATTATCACTTAAGGCACAATCATTAATAGTAACTATAATTACGGTCCAGGTATTTTTGTTATAACAACCGTAATTTATAATTTAAATTTCACTGGTTTTTATTTCAAATGTTTTATTATAATCTGAATCTTACAGAGTACGGACGGCTTACGCTTTTCTTGATAACCAACCATTTTCTACAACACGTGAAGGCACGTGTCAAAGGTTTGACTTAGTTCAGTTTTGGAACGCTGCTAGCGTTTTTAACGGTCTATATCTAAAGAACGTTGTCTTTTCACTTCTTATCGGGGTCCTCTGTTTTGTCTCTGTTTCTACAAATGGCTCTGTTTGCTTCTTTCTCCGCTTCTTCACTATCCACCCCATGGACGAATCCCCGCCGATCGATGGTCAGCCGGAGATACTTTTGCCCTTTAGCCACTTTAAGCCCATCATCTTCATCGTCACCGGAGTCGGTGCCATCACAACCCGTTATTTCCTCGACGCCGTTTCTGGAGCACTCAGGACACCATGAGTCCGGCTTTAACCAAGCTTTTTCCAGCCCCAACGGGAATCATCCAGTTATCAAATTGTTTCGGTACACCGAGTCTAAAATTGAGAGGGTAGGTTCAGATCTTTTGTTCGAAGCTTTCTAAAAAATTACGGTGATTTGATTTGACCCCAGTTGTGAGTTTTTGATTGGATAAAATATGAACTCTGTTTTTGTCTGTGAATTGTTAGAACAGACCATCTTTGACTTCCGTTTCTTGGCACTTCTGGCTGTTGGAGGTTCACTTGCTGGTTCACTTTTGTGCTTTCTCAATGTAAGTCTCGACTAAATCGATATATGAAATAGAACCGTAGCGTCTGTATAGTTGAAGTAGATGATTCACTCTGTTCTGCTAATATCAACCAGGGGATTGTAATTCTGATTTTCCCATCCTTGTAGGGTTGTGTTTATATCATTGATGCTTACAGAGTTTATTGGACAAGTTGTGTCAAAGGAGTTCACACAGGACAGATGGTTCTACGCTTAGTCGAAGCTATTGGTGATGTTCTCTTTCAATCTATCTTCCTTTTTGCCATTTTTGCAAGAATTTGTTTAAACCTTTCCATGCCTACCTGCAAAGTTTTCTTCCTCCATATTCTTAATCTGTCTAGTGCAATATGCTTGCATGATACAAGTGTTAAATTATTATGAGAATTGTAATTCTTTGTGGAGTGAAAGATCTGTCATAGATGTTGAGAGAAGTAAAACTACTGGATCTCCTCATACTCTCATCTCTACGAAACTAATTGCATTCATTGCAGATGTTTACCTTGCTGGAACCGTAATGCTGATATTTGGCATGGGTTTGTACGGATTATTTATCAGCAATGTCCCTCCTGATACATCTCCAGCTATTGATCGTGCACTTAAAGGCTCTTCCTTGTTCGGAATGTTTGCTTTAAAGGTAAACTTAATCTCAAACTTGATCTACTTAAACTAATTCTATATATATATATAGTTAGAATTAATTAAAGTAATACCAAATTAAATATATCTTAAAATTTTAAGATTTTTAATTAATTTAGAAAAACAATTTTTTAAAAATACTCAACACTAAATTTATTATTTGTTCATTAAAGGAGTGAAATAAAAATAAATGAATATCAATAAAAATAATTTTTTAATTCAATTCATATAAATTTCAAAAAATATTTAATAAATTTTAAAATTTGATATTAAATTTTAAAAAATTAAAGAAAATTAAGTCTGTTATGTATTGAAAATGGAAATTATGAGCAGGAGAGACCAAAGTGGATGAAGATAAGCTCTCTTGACGAACTGAAGACGAAAGTGGGACACGTCATCGTCATGATTCTGTTAGTGAAAATGTTTGAGAGGAGCAAGATGGTGACAATAGCTACGGGAATGGATCTACTCAGCTATTCTATTTGTATATTCTTATCATCTGCTTCTTTATACATTCTTCACAATCTGCATAAGTCAGAATGAACTGTGGGTTCCAAACTTCCAATGATTCCAACTGCGATGTGTATATACTGTGAGGCAGTGAAATGAATTATCTGATTAGTACATGATAAGGGGCTAATTAATTAGACTTATTTATGATTTATTTTTATTTAAAATTTCGAAAAATAGATACACAGAAATTGGATAAGAAAACAAACGAGTGCGTTTGCCGGGAGTCGAACCCGGGTCTATTGCTTGGAAGGCAATTATCCTAACCGTTGGACTACAAACGCGTTGCAAGATCAATCAGCAACATGTGCTAGAAAACAGTGCCTCATTTTCTATTTTTGTTGAGGTTAACCTCAAAATGTCTTAGAAAGGTCCCCAACACCGTTAAATCATTATCCCTGCTAGCACGAGCCAGCTCGTGAAAAGTAAAGTATTGACCAAATAGATTTCTCTATTTTTAGGACTCAAACTTAAGATCTTTGATTAAAGGATGAGAGTGTTGAACCAGTTACACCAAGTTATTTTCCAACATTTCATTCACGTCTGATAATCTTGTGAATCGATGAATTACAAATTTTCCTAGATATGTGAATCTTTGTTAAAAAAATTCAGACAATTCAAGATTCTAATAAAACATATGCTTTAAGACTGTCCATGCTTGTTTTTCTTAGCTTCAACAGTGCATTCACAGTAATCTGTCTAACTCTCTCCCTTGATAACTCCATCAATCTTCCTGTTTCTTGGCAGGATAGTGGTGTCTGCCCATTCAATCCGAATCTCAATCTCAGTACACGTTCTTCCCTATCCTCAAGTGTCTGAAGCAGCTTCTCTAACTCTAGCTTCATTAGTTGTTTCTTCACCATCTTCTCTGGATTTGTCTCATCAGGCCCTGGCATGATCTCCTGCAAGAACAGATTTACAATGAACTCAACATCCTAACATTGAAGAAACCAACCAAATGTATATAGTTCTCATGAAGAAGGCATGAAAATGGTAAATAGAATAAGTCCCAGATGGATTTTGGACTTCCATTACATAGTTGAAGACTTGCCTTCTCAAAGTCTGAACTTGAAGTAAGTAAAAAGTGGAGGAGTCATAAGTTGAATATGAAATTACCTGAAGTGTCATGCGACCTTGATCAGTCAGTGTTCGATCCAGTGAAAGTGGGTATCTGCTCCTCTCAAAACCAAGCCTAACAGTTGAAACTTGTAGGTTGAGCATTTCTGCTATCTCATCATAGGAAGGCACTCGGTTTAATCTGCTTCTCAAGGCATTTTTAGCTTCTGTAATTTTTGCCACCGTCTCCCATGTGCTTCCCTACATAAGATGAGCTAAGCATGCATTCACTCATTATCAGCACAACAGCCAAAACTCAGTCAGGCTTCATTAAAGCCAAAAAAAGTTGGGAATGAAAAATTGTATGATGTTCGTCAAAAATACTTCATTCGGTAAAACTCCATCCATTCATATCGCTTAATTATCCATAGAACCCGCAATCGTTACTCTTCGTAGTGCACAATAACCCGCAAAAACGTGCTATGTATGAGCTTGAACAATCATCTTTGCATGATCTTACCGGTAATCTAACAATTCTGCCTTTATTCGTCATAGCTGTAATGATAGCTTCTTTGATCCACCAGTAAGAATATGTTGATAGCTTACATCCTCTCTTTGGATCAAATCTCTCAGCCCCTCTAAGAAGTCCAATGGTCCCTTCCTGTAAAGTTTGAACTTTTGTTTCATGTCACATCACTGGAAAAAGTAACTAAAGCAAACAATGTACAAGAACCTGAATGAGGTCCTCGAAGCTCAATCCTTTGCCTCGATAAGCAGTGGCAATGGACACAACCAGTTTCCGATAGTTACTAGTAATTCCTTCTGATGATTCTCTTCCTTTACACAGTATTTTATCTACGCGACTCTTGTTCGTCATTAGAGCTTTCGCCAATTGATCTGATGTGGGCTCGGCCTCCTGAGCATCCACAATCTTCTTCCTCACAACTTCTAATCTCGCTTGATCCTGTTAAAAGTTGCAGTAATTTCATAAACTCAGTGTTTCCGTACAACCCAAGACAGAGACTATGCGAGAAGCGTACCTGAAGGCACAAACAAAAATCAGCCTCCTGCGCTCGGCTCAAATACCCACTCTTCAAAGGCTCATACACAACATGTCTGTTTTCTACCTCTAAACACTGAAACCCTTTTCTTCTTTTCCTTCTCTTCTTCCTCCTAAACTTCAAACTACAACTTCCACTTCCCATTCCCATTTGCGATGATGACTCCATCGCCTCTCTCGCAGCCCCGACCGCCGCTGTTGCCAGCGCCACCGTCTCGGCTGCGGCGGCGAGAATGGGTGATTCGTCGGATGTAGCCAACTTAAGATGGCGGGAAGTTCTGACGCTGGGGGAAATGGGTGGGGCTGAGGATGATGAGTGGATTGAAGATGATGATAGTACTGTTGCGGTCCTTGCGGAGATGATGGCCATTGAACTGTGCAAGTATCTCTTCGGAAAAGCTATGGTTTGGACATGAGAGAGGGTCGAAGCCTCTTATTGTCGGGGCCCATCAATATTTGTTCTTTTGGATGTGAGATATTTTTGAGCTCCACCCAATCAACATTCAAAAGCCGATGCAGACAAATTCGGATTTCAGATCAAGTGAATTTAGTTCTGAACTTAATCTTGGCAGTTTGACCTGAGTCTGGCCAGAACTGGTCTGAACACCACAAGCCAGAATTAGGCTAATCTGGAGTCGGGTTTGAACTCAAACTCAGGCTACTTAAGTCTAGCCCAGTTTACGTCGTGTCAGGCTACTTCAGATCGGAATCGTGTTAGGACTCGAATTAGCCTATTTGGATCTGTTCAGATTGCTCAATGGTATTCCTAATTTGATTTCGAGTTTAACTTAAATTTTTTTTAAAGCAAAACTAATTTCAATTTAATTTATGATAAAAACATTAATTTAGTTCAAAAATAAAAGTTTGATAAAAATTAAATAAAAATTTAAATTTATAATATTATTTTAATTAAAAAAGTAGTCATAATTTGAATTTCCAAAAATAATTTAATAATTTTAATTTTAATGAACTCAAATTAAATTTATTAATTTTAAATTACCGACATGACGTTAGGCATAAGATAAACGGCTAATAAGTTGCGGGCCATCTCTGCTTTTCGATGGATGGAGCGTAGTCCAGAACATTCAGGTAAAGTCAAGCTCCCGCTACACACGTCGGCATTCGAAGCCCAACCAGAAGGGCCGAGAATGCACCAGATCATCTACGCTACTCTACTCCACTATAAATATATGATCCATTCTTTGAACTCATCATCAAAGTTAAGAAAAAGTGTTCGTTAGTCAGTTATTCTATACTCTCTTTTCAAATAACCAGTCACAGCTATCAAGTCTGTCCTTCTCTACGCTCAGTCAGAGAAAATGTCGTTGATCCCAAGCGTCTTTGGCAACCGACGAAGCAGCGTCTTCGATCCATTCTCTGCGCTGGATACATGGGACCCGTTCAGGGACTTTGGTTTCCCTTCAGGTTCTTCGCTCATTCCAGCGGAGAACTCTGCTTTCGTCAACACTCGCATAGACTGGAGGGAGACTCCTGAGGCTCACGTGTTCAAGGCAGATCTTCCAGGTATGAAGAAAGAAGAAGTGAAAGTGGAGATTGAAGAAGACAGAGTGCTCCAAATCAGCGGGGAGAGGAACGTGGAGAAGGAAGACAAGAATGATACATGGCATCGCGTAGAGCGAAGCAGCGGGAGGTTTTCGAGGAGGTTCAGGCTTCCGGAGAATGCTAAAATGGATCAGGTCAAGGCGTCTATGGAGAATGGCGTTCTTACTGTCACTGTTCCTAAGGAGGATGCGAAGAAAACTGAAGTCAAGCAAATCGATATTGCTTGAAATCTGTGTTTAATAAGGTTCTATAAAGATTACGGATAATAATTAGCATAAGCTTTGATGTTGTGTCAGCTTTGTCAGGTTTGTGGTTCGCTGATGTTTTGAGAGTGTTTTCTATTTTACTCTAAATATCCCTCTGAGGAGTTGTACGTACCGTGTAATCTCAACAGAACTTTGATGTAATAAAAATAACGCTTAATACAATAAGTCCATTTCGTCTCTATCACCATCTCCAACTACTGAAATGGACAAGCACTGGACAGACATTTTACAGGTATGAACTATACTGAAACATCCGAGGGGAGTTTGTAATCTAGCATCTCCCTTATGTTTAGCTTAATTGAAGGTCCCATTGATGAGCAAATGTGTGCACTTTTCCAGTATACTCCTTTTGCACCAGATGGCTTGTTGGTTTCTAATGATTTCTGCCAAGTTTCACATAACAAGACTATAAAAATGAAGAGAATGAGAATGAAAAGGAGGAGCTGAAAAAAGAGAAGAGGTTTGACGACTTACAACTACAGACATAAAGTTTATGAGTAAGTCTTCCTCAGAGAAATCAACTTTTCCGAAAGGTATGTGAACAATTCCAGTTTTATCCGCTCTGTACTCAACCTTTCCTTTCTTGAATTCTGCTATTGCCTGAAAAAAGATAAGAACGTATCATTTCAGAGCTCTAAATGTCGACTTCTGCTCTTTTATTCGATTCCTGTTATCCTTTAGAAAATCTCAGAAATATAATTCTAGAAATGTCTGTTAAATTACAATCATTTGCGGATACATATTAGTGCGACCTTAAGTGATTACATAGACTTTCTTGTTGTATCAGATTCAGGGTTTTTGGCAGAACACATACCTGAGGTATATTAGTTGCAACAGTACCAGCTTTCGGATTTGGCATCAACCCTCGTGGTCCCAGAATCCTACCTAGGCTAGCAACCTAATGCAAGTTGTAAGAATCAGTAGCAACACTCAACCAGGATTGATCTACTGACAGATAAAAAGCTAATACCTTAGGCATCATATCTGGAGAAGCGATCAATTTGTCGAAATCCATGAATCCTCCCTTTATTTGTTCTATCAGGTCCTCCCCACCAACTATATCTGCTCCGGCACTTTTTGCTTCATCAAACTTTTCGCCTGCATACAGTATTACAAGGCGTAAATTACAGCTAGAAACCAAACAAGATTCACTGACGTAAAAACTAGTTCAGAATTTTCATAGAATAAGTACCTTGTGTGAGTACTGCCACCTTCACAGTTTGTCCGGTGCCCTTGGGCAAATTTACCTATTGTGACAAGAACATAGAGGGGGGTTTACAACCTTTCAAATAGGTGAAACTTTACACAATATATGAGGTAAGACTCACAGTTGCTCTCAACTGTTGATCGTTGTACTTAGGGTCGATGTTTAGCCGGAAATGAGCTTCCGCTGTCTCGACGAACCTCAAGTTTGCCGTTTGCTTCAGCACTGAAATCGCTGTCTTTATGTCATATTCCTTCTTGTTTTCTCTCAACTTTTGAATATCCAAGAATCTCTTAGACCTCGTCTGGCATTTGGAATAGTAAAAAAGGTGTAAGGCTCTATCGTTGAAACTATACGACAGTCGTGAAAATAGAAAAAGAGAAAGCTGTGAGTATAGTTTCAACAGGCTATATGTCTGCAACTCCTACTATCTACTTCCTGTCTCTGTTTGCCTGCGAGATGGTTACCATCTCCTCCAATTTCTTCAGGCACCCGATCAGACAAATTTCTCTCAAAAGCCCTGATGAGAACTCATTTCGAAGGAAATTGTTTCTACTCCAACTTTCTAATTGAGGTACTAACAATTCAATGAGTCATTTATTAGTGTAATTGTTCAAGGAATCTAAAATCACAGGGAAAGCTAGAACTACTCTTAGATCAGTTTCTAAAATTAACCAGTTCTCAAAACGAAGTTCAAACAGAGATTCTAGGGAAAACCCAGTTACATATATCACACTAAACTCACACCAAAAGCCAAAACCATAACTAAAGGCACTAATTTTACATACTCTGTCTCTTTTCAAAGGTAAAGCAGCTTTCCCTTTCTTTGGCTTAGTTGGAATCACTGTAGCCGTCGCCGCATCACCTGTTTCCTCCACCGCCACATCCTCTGCAACCGCAACCTCCGCCTCCGCAGCCGTAGCAGCTGCCACGAAGACGCTGGAATCCCCGGACTTATCAACCCATTTACCTGAAATCCTGTGTCTACCACCACAAGAGCTTATAACCACAAGGGGGCAAAGAGATAAAGACTTGGGCTTGAAGGAGAGAAGAGAAGGGGTTAGGTCTTGTGGGTGTACAGATGAGGCAGCGTATGTTAGCATTAGAGATGAGGGTGTTGAAGTAGCTGTAGCCATTGTTGATCTGATCTAGGTTTCTTTGAAGCACTTCGGCTTGTGGTTGAGTTCGTTATGGCCTGCAAGCCTGTACGTTCATTATCTTTGTTTGTGCTTTGTAATTGGGATAAGACGCCGTCGGGGTCTAGTCGAATGTGTTTGTGGCTGTGCCATACAGGTGTTTGCGTTATAAATACGACGGGAGTAGCTTTCTCGCAAGTAATTAGTGGCTATTATTTTTTTCTATTAATAATCATTAATAATTATAAAAACTGATGGTCATGTATATTCTTTTCTTTTTTGGTGTACAATATTTACGATTCTTTTCCTATATTGGCATGGTATATTCCAGTATTTGATTGCATTAATAATTTCTTCTTATAAATGATTTCATCAGTAAGATTTTTATTAAATATAATTATATTTTAGAATATTTTGATACAAACTCGTACAGTAATAATAAGAAATTATACTTTTAATATGTGCCTAATTTATAAATATCAGATAATACAAAATTTTAAGATTAAAGTTTATTTATTACAGAAACTGACGAAATTTCAATCTCGATTTAATTAAAAAAACTAAAAAAGGTTCCAGTTAGGCTTAAGTTGAGGCAAAACTTATTTTTTATTGTTTCTTAAAAAATAGAAGAATAACTTGGGATAAGTTGCCTTGGGCCACAGTTAGCACATCGGAAGTTGTTGGGCTAGGCTTCGGCTTAGGTGGGTTCGAACATTGCCTCTTCCGTCCCTTGGGATTAACAAGGGTACAAAAATATTCACCTATTGCTTATCAATTGCGCTTTTCGGCCTAATCTTAGGCCATGACTCATATCCTAGATGAACCTTGCTGAAGAATTCTTAGGTTTTGGGGGCATTGGATTCTTACCAATGTTTGCGTTACTCAAGTCGACATTCTCGCTTCTGCTTTGTTTACATCCTGCTCACATTGGTGATTCCTTCTAAGGCAAGATGTTCCCCTGTCATAGGAATAAGAACAATTAAGCCTAATTATTACTTCTTTCTGCCTAAAATAAAAGTCATTTTAGATGAATACACACTTATTAAAAAAGTTAATGAAATGTTTGATATATCCTTATTAATTGTATGTTGAAGTGCCTTGAAAATATAATATGTGTAATCTATGTAATTAAGATGTGAGATAAATTAAAGGGTAATTTTGGAAGCAGAATCATAAACATGCATGAAAAGTCACAAATGACACTTATTTCAAATAATTAAAATCCCTTTAAAGCAACTTTTATTTTTAATGGGAGGAAATATCATCTTTAATAAGAAGTATATAACTGGTTGAGAGATTCTTTTCATAAATTCACATATAAATAAATAATTATAATAATTATTAAAATAATAAATATTTATTTATTAAAAATATTAAAAATTAAGTAATTATCCTCCTCATTTTGGTCAAACATTTGGATTGTTTATTTTAATAATTATTAAAATAATAAATATTTATTTATTAAAAATATTAAAAATTAAGTAATTATCCTCCTCATTTTGGTCA
>JAOSBP010000004.1:386898-398547 GCA_027563825.1 Erythroxylum mucronatum
TCGACTAAGCATGTCGTTCTAGGATCCATTTATATGTTTAGATAATAATATATATCCTCAAGAAACACAAAAACCATGTCATGTTGAAATCCAGAATTTAAAGGACCAGAATTTATAAGTTGTGATGAATATTGGACCTTTTATAAAATGATTAATTATTAAAAAAAGTTCAAACTTTTGTCATTTTTTGAAGTATAGCCTGAATTTTAAAATGTAGCAGTAAAGTATCCAAACTTTCAATTTTCTCAATTCTAATCCAAACTTCAAAACGTGGCAATAAAATACTCAAATTTTCAATTTTCTTCAATTCTAATTAGATGTTATCTGTTGTTCTCCCGATGCCCTCAGTCATTTGTTTTCTATTTGTTCTTCTGACGTCCCAAACTACTCTCACATTATAGCGTACTGCATAAGTAAGTTCTTCGTTTTTAGTTCATTCTCCTAATGCTCTTAGTGTGAGGGTATCGGAACTGTGTAATCTAAAAATTGAAGGGTAAGGACGTCGAGAAAACAAACTAAAAATGGAAGAAAAAATTGAAATCAAATCGTAAGATCATCGAGACCGTATAATTTGATTTAAGTCAATTTTAAACAATGACGTCATTTTATTAATCTTCATTTGTTATGTTAATTTTAGCTTATGTGTATTAATAGTTAAAGTTTCTGAAATACGTGGCAAGTCACGTCAACAAACTTAACGAAATATTAACGTCAGATTAAAATTAAAAAAAAATTAAAAGTTTGAGCATATTATTACTACTTTTTGAAATTCATGCATTGAAAAAAATTAAAAATTTTGACATTTTATTGCTACTTTTTAAAGTTCAGGCTATAATTAAAAATTTGACAGAAATTTAAACTTTTTTTGATAATTAACCCTAGTAAAAATGTAATTATTATTATTTAAGTGTGAATAAGTGTATTACATTGGGAGTAACTATCCTTATTGGAAAAAAAACACATATTACGTCAGATTGTGAGTTAGGTTGAGTAGGCTTGTAGTGGACTGTCACCAAATTCACTAACTAATTAACGTCTAAAGTCATCAGAACCTATTTATAAAAGATTTAACTAACTTCTGAAAAAGACTTTCTAACCGATGTGGGACTCTTAAATTATTTGTGGTTCCTAGACTGTTTTAAAGAGATAATATTTTTAAAAGTGTTTGACTTTTTAATTTTTTAAATTTAATACTCAAATTTTTAAAATTTTCAATTGAGTGGTTGACTATTTAAAAATTTAAAAATTCAGTTTAAAAAGTTATTTTTGATGATATATTATTTCTACTAAATACCACACAGTTGTCCATATATTAGTCATTTAAGCAAAAATTAACGCTTTGAATTAAATTGTTAAAAATTTAAAAAGTTGGTTACTTAATTAAAAATATTAAAACTTCTATACTATCATTTTAAATAATTTCAATCCAATATTTGTTATACAAAAAATATTAATATATTTTTTCAACAAATTTTTATTTTTCTTAAACATTATCATCAGATTAATCGAACATACAATTTTTAAGTACTTAATATCAATCTCTAACTAAATTAATAAATATTTAAAAAGTATAAAACATTATATTCCTTCAAATCAGAAATATATGCGAACTATAAATTTAGTAAAAAGTTCTAATTTTAGTTTAAGTGTGTAAAAAATTTGTGTTTATTAATCTTTATTTCTAGTTCCACCTTGAATGCAAATAATAATTTAAATTAGATAAAATATTTAATAAATCAATAATTCAAAATAAAATTAAGTTCAATTTTAATAATTGATTAATTTAATTTAAATAATCGTTATCAACATCTCAGTATTTAAAAATTCTTGGCAAGTACTCACGTTATTAATATGAAGACTATAGTGTCATTCCATGATAATATCAGCTATTTATTAAAGATATTTAGCTGATATTAATTATTTAGTGTTAGCTGTTGATGTGTAAAGTGATTTATGAGGGCATGATTTTAAAAAAAATTATAAGGGCATGAATATTATATTTCTTAGTATTTCGTTAAATATTCTTATAATAATTTAGATTTAAATATTTTCTTTTACAAAAATTAAGTTTATAACTTTAATAAAAAACATAATAATAATAATAATAATTCAACGTTAAATTCTTTATTAATATGAACGATGCAGCAAGATACATCATGTTAGTGTTTTCATATAATATGTATGAATTTTATTATTTAATAAATTAAAAAATCTATAACTGTAGTATGACACAGATACGATATATAGTAGTTATATATTAAAAATATTAATTTTATATGACTCTTTATGTTCAAAAACTTAATATTATGGTATTTTTAATTGTAAAATATTATTATAAAATTAAACAAAGATTAAAAAGTTTAATTAACCCATTTATTATTTTTTTTCAAACTTCACAATATAATTATACGATCCAAAAAAACCAATTTTAAAAACACACATAGTGAAAGTAGAGAGTAAAGTAGACGACAATACGACAAACAACTATCTCCAAAAACTTCTCTTATGGAACTTTTAAATCAGCTTATTGGGATTAAATAAGCTAATTAATAAGTCATTCATTAAATACATCAATAATATTTTAAGATGATCAAAGCGCTAACTTTTAGTTAATAAATAAGTTCAAAAAAAAACTTTTAGTTAATAAATTAAAAAACAATTGATAAGGTGCTTGTCAAATACCTCCATGCACACACAGTCATACCGAAAAAGAAGCGCATGATCAAATTTAATAGCGTTCCCTTATTTAGCTGATGCTGATAACAACTCCTGCGCCAAACTGTAGTGCAGGAACTTGGGAGAGGACTAAAGTCAGTGCCCAAACTCAATACATTCAGAGCCATTTCATTAATTTTGGTACTTCTGACCTGACAAAATGGATTATTCATTCTATACATATACATACGAAAAAGAAATGGTACATTCATACATATAATTACATCACATAAATTGTAGCGAAAGTAGCAATTTCATAAGTTCAGCCAAAGTACTTCTGACTAGAAGTCTCATTATGCCGATGCCATGAGTTGTTGAATGTGATCTATAGGGTTTGTGTTGTCGGCAGCTTCAATCTGAAATAATTGCTTAACAGTGTATGGTCCAACAGCAGAAATGACACTGCTACTTCCGTTCCACATAATGTCTGCAAAATGATGGTGTGCATGTTGAGTAGGATGATAAGAGTCCCAAAACATATAATCTTCGGGACTTTCGCATAACTCAAAGGTCTCGTCCTGTCCACAGCTGTAAATTCCTCTGAATCTTCCTCCTCCACAACATCCCGACGTTCCATCCTTAAAACCTGAAGATGAATCCAACAAATTGAAAGCCCAATTCATCTTGTTAAGAGGAGACGCAATAATCGTCATACATCTTCATCAAGTCCATACGGAAATAGATGATAAGACACTGAGAAAAATGAATATATACATATAGTGTTCTTGTTTTTTTGGCTTACCATATCTCTCAGGATCGTTCATTACTTTTTCCATGGTTTGAGCCAAATCGAAAAGTGAATAGTGGAATCCATTCAAGCTGTTGCTGAGCTCAAATAGGATCGTGGAGAGGGCTTGGTTATGAATTCTTGATTTGGATGACATGTCTTTGTAGCAGCTACCATTAGTTTCTGGTTTATATATCCTCATACCAGGAAGACAACCCATTATTGGCAGGTTCATGAAGGCAAATTTCCTAGCTCCAAGGTCATATATTTCCTGTCAACAATCACTTGCATCAGTTCTATCTTCAAACATACAAGTACAGCTAGCTTGATATTAACCAGAGTTACCATGATATGCTGCGTCAGGTTTCCAAGCACCAGTTGTTGATATTCTGAATCCGAGTAGGGTAAATGTTTTTGGAAAGGGAAGATAGGACTAAGGTAATCATTTCCTCCACAACTGAACAAATAGACTGCGTTTGATATTGCTTTTTTGCCTTCATCATTTCCGAACTTGTTTATAAACCACTGAACTACTTTTCTAAAGTGGCTAATCTGGGTTTTGAAAGAGAGCACCTGTAATTGAAAATCAAAGGTCATACAATATCAAAACTTTTTGGTGTTTGAAAGGTAAAAGTAAAACAAACGTGAAAAGGTCACTCTTAAGAACCTTCAGCTAATAATTGTAAGAGATAAGAAGATGTGCAAGTGGAGAAGTCGAACAAAAGAGTACATACAATATAGCATATACTAAACTTATCATACTCACATGGTCTTCATCAAATGTTTCATCTAAATTTCCAGCTCCACCAGAAGCAAAGTTCACTCCATTGTAGTAATCTTCTAATCCAGGTTGCAGGTAAGGTGGGAGCAGTGGAAGATTTGCATACTCCGCTGCAACAAAGAAGATGAAACAATTAACAGACACAAGAAATTCTTACATGAATCAGTTCTCAGTATATCCAAAACATACCAATGAAGTCTGCCATGGTACGGCCATCACTGAAACGTCCCGTGGGTTGATCGAAGTAGGATTCGCCGTAAGGCAAGAAATTTGCCCTTTCAAGTGTGGAGGAATTGATGTAGTTATTGTTGCCTGCATCTAGAAACGAGTCCCCAAATACAAATAGAGGGACATGCTTACTACTACTTGCTTTGTAATTTGGCTGATGAATCAATCTCGCTATGCAACAAATTGGTGATGAGACCAGAGATATGTGGAGTAAGAAAGCGAAGTAGGTGTTGTTGCTTAGTCTAGCCATGGCTATAATTCTCAGACAAGAGACTCCTTTAGCGTACCAGCAGACTGGTTCGGTTTTGGCATTTATGCTCTAATAATAAGATTTAATCATTTCATTAATATGTCTCTCTCGCTATAACTTAACTTTAAATGACAAGAAAGATAAGGGAATGGTTTAACTATCATCTTTGTAAATTGTAAGAGGTAACTATCCGTAGTTCTAATTAATTTGGCAATCGTTGACCAAGTTTTTTTTTTAATGGGCTCTACACTTTATCCATATTAAAAATTTTAAAGTGGTATCAAAGCCACCAAGCTCATCCTTGGTTTGCCTAACTTCGTGCGATCGATTCCCGAATATATTTTGGATTTAGTTTCACCTTTCTATGTAAGCGCTTACGGAATTATTATAAATTCAACAATTTTGTAAACAATAATCATATCTTCTAATTTTAATTATTGATATTAAGCTTTTGAGCAGCGAACTGTTTTGTTTGGGACAGGTCTTCTGTCCATTTCATCATGTCTTATGAATTTCAATCATCCATTGATGTGGAACTCACGCGAGACTCACATAAATAAATTGCTAAGATTCATGGGATAGAATAAAATAAACAGAAGATTCTGGTCAATCTTATTTTATATAATAATAATTGAAATCGATGAGTAACTGTCACCTTTCCAAGATGAATTCAATAATTGTACCTCCCAAAGTAAAGTTCTGAAGCTTTTATATTGGCATCAAATGTGGCAGGGTGAATTGTTGGCATCACCTGATAAGTAATAACTTGAAGGTGCTTGTTCGTTTGATGGTAGGCTTTGACTGTCAAGTGAGCTTTCATCGTCATGAGAGGGAGACTTCTTGTTCTATATGATTTTTTTGTAGGTTTACTATTTTTAACAAATCTTTATATATTTAATATTTAAAAGAATAGTTTTTTTTGTGTTAAAAAGTCAAACCAAACTTAATTATTGTTTGGATGAAATTTTGAGAGGTCAATAAAAACTATTCTCCACTACAAAAGTCTTTTTTTAAGAAAAATTAGTGTTTAACTGTAAAATAAAAAAGCACTTCTTTAATAGATATAACTTTTTTGGCAGCCAAAATACAACTTTTTAAGAAACTCAAATTTGGAGCTTCTCAAAAAAACTTCTCAAATAAGTTTTTCAGGTAGATTTTTCAGATCAATTACTAAATCTATTTTTTAGTCCCTTTTGTCCTTATATTTTACACATAATTCTCACAATACCCACAACTCATATTCACGTTTATCTTGCAAACTTATTATTTGACCTTTTTTTACATGTTTTAACATTTATTTTTTATATTAGTTTTACCTATGTTATAATGTATATAAAAGATTTGGATAGATATATTTTCATTTATGTTTCATATGGTTTAAAATTATATAATAATTAATATATTGTACTTTACATATTGTTTAATATACTTTAAATAATTTTTATATGCGTAAATAATTTTTATTACAAAATAAAATATAGTTAAAAGTACTTTTATTTATATGATGCTAAATAGTCAAGAAGCTCTTTACAAAATCTTTTTTAAATAACAGTCAAATAATCAATCGGCTTCTTAGAAAAGTTATTCTCATAAAAGATTTACAGAAAAAACTCTACTAATAAAAATTCTACTGTTATAAGCCCAACCAGAGGCTAAGTATAATTTCTTAAATAAAAGGCCTAATTTCAAAAATTAAAAAGAAATTCAAAAGATAAATTGTTAAATTAACTAATAAAAAATAAGTGACACATTTAATTTAAATGACCTTTATAAACTTTTGCATATTTGAACTAATCAAATATCGTCAGGATAAATCAAATCAATCCTAATCTTAACTCAAATAAATTAAATTTGATTAAATATAATATTTTTAAATAAATATAATAAATTTGATTAATTCAATTTAAATCTAAGCGGTCGATTAAATCGTAAAAGTCAACTATTTTTATTCTAAAAGTTAATTCACTATTTGGACTTTTTAATTGGAAACAAAGAACCCATATTGCAAAGATAAAGAAGAGGAGCAAATGACAACTGGTTTTACAAAAATACTCAATAACATATTGATATTACAAAATTGAAATTTAAAAAATGGTGTCTTCTTGTGAAAACATCCGAGGTAAAAATTATGGAGCCGTTAACGAGAATATCCTAAAAGTATATCAAATACAATACAAAGGGAAAGGACACCAACCTGAAGACACTCCTTTGGTCATTATTGCTTTGTTGATAGGAATCTGAGTGACCTCTCCACTTTCCTTCTCATAAGCTTTAGCATTCACATTGCCTCCAGCTCTATAGGTCAGAATTCAAAGTCATTGGACCCCTTTGAAAGTGACCGAAGAATGGCACAGTTTGGAAGCATTTTCAAGAAGAGCCCACCTAGTTACTGTACACTTGAAAGAAAAAGTCCTACCATAGTTGATTAGGCTAAGCTGTAAATCTACGTGGTACTCGAGGAGTAGGGACGACGACGTCTCGACCAGCTCTTATCACGTTTTGACGCTCCTGGATTGTTTTATCGAACAATCTGTTGCTGGGACTTTCTGCATAGCAAACGTAGTAACTACTCACGCATGCATGAGGTAATGCCATGGCAATCCTGGTCTGGAAACAGTAGATTGAAAGAACAAGCCAAGTTATTCTCGGTAAAGGGTCAAAGAATGTGCAGTGAAAAGGAATTTGGATTACGGATCGGACTCGAGTTTAAAGAAGATTCGATTTTGAATTTCAAACTTTGATTTTGAGTCCGGTCCAACCCATTAACGACCCTAGATCAAGGTAGTGACTGCCTACCATGAGATATCCAATGAAGAAAGTGAGAAGTGAGAGAGTTGCCGTGTAGGTTTGATGTACTTTGGCGGTCCAAGCAGCTACGACGATGACACATATAGAACCGCTACAGACTCCGGTGAGGAAGCAAATTGAGCTGGTTATATCAGAGTCAACGATCGACACCATATCATTATTCTGAAATTGTCGCCATGTGTCCTGTGATGCCTGTACGAATCCTTTCCCAAATGCAGCTATCTACAAGAATCGAGTTTGATCGGCGTTAAAATGGGTACAGCTGATCTAATCAGGATTATGGTGATTTGAGCTGCAAATCCATAGTTGAGATATACCTGTACAAAGGCCCAACCATTGCCATAGCTGAAGATGGATTCCATGACACTGAGACAACAATGAGCACAAGAGAACATGAACTCGTCCTCTCCTTCTAGCAGATTCAGACCTCGAGCTACGATTCTAAGTGCTTCAATGGAAGGTACGAACACAGATCCCAGACAAGCGCTACCAAGATTCAGAGTCAATGCTCTTTGGAAACAGAACTGTGTGCCGGACTGCATTCCTCTAAGATAATACAGGGCCATTGCTCTGCTAACAGTCAAATTAACCACATTCCTCTGAACCTCTGCAGTCCAAGCCAAGCTCACTCCCAGAGCAATAATGATAAGTGGTGGGAAGTAGAAATTTAAGGCTCCAATAACAGCTACAATCCATAAGGACATCCATAAGAATCCTGCTGCAAGCATCCAATACGTGGGTCGATTCAGGTCGGGAAATTTGGATACAGGTTCAAGTGATTTGATCAAGATCTTGATGCAAAACCCAATTCTCTGAGTAACCCAGCATGCGTACAATCCATTCCCAATTGCAAAAGCCATAAAACAAACCCCAACCACATCTGTTGTAGGCCTTTGAAAGCAAATTAAGAGGATTCCAGCTGATAGAGATATGGCGAAAGAGCTCCACAATATGAAATGAACCATGAATCTAGGCCATTCTCTGACTGCTTTTTGCCACACAAAAGCAAGAGTTATGCTTAGCAGAGATGCTGCTTCAACTTGTGGAAGAAAGAACCGTATCACCCTCTTCTCCTTCCTCTTAACAACATCTGATGCTTCCAATAGCCCTTGAATTCCCTTAAATATAAGAAATGATACTAACCCAACAGCTGCAATCATGTGTATGATGAACAGAAACAGAGATATTTTGTTTGTGTATCTTCTCGAATTCAATGTCGTTACTGATGCCTGAGAAACCATTGTCTGAAACAGCAAGCAAGAACTTTAATGTATCTTTCATGACCTTACGCTCCGATTAATGGCTAAAATACGTTATCCCAAGATTCTCTGAAACTTAAAACTTCCAAAGTACAGAACTTTAAGACAAAAGGCAACAGAACTTACTTGTGGGGTTGGTGTGGAACGAGGAATGGAAGATTGAGAAGGAGATGGAGTAGCAACTGGTCTCGTGTGAGGATTCATAACTGGTCTAGTGTGAGGATTCATAACATGAATCCTCAAAGGGTTTGTTGGGTTCAGTGTCCGCAACATTGAAACATGAAAATCTGGGTGATCACCACCATCATCGCCATTCCTCTCTACAGCCATTCCTCTAACACCAACTTGTCCTTTCTCTATATCTTTTTCTACATCCTCCTTAGTCCCTCTCGTCTCATTTCCTTCATCTTTCGCTCCTCTATCTTCTTCATCCTCCTCCTTTTTCTCACTACCTCTATCGTTCACCTGAGAACAAAATCTTGCAACGTTTAGCAACACAAAAGGACTAACGTGACCAAGAAAAGAGCTCCCAAAGAAACAGCAAAAGAAACAATTGGACAACAGGAACTAAACGTTGACTCACAGGTTCAGCGGCACCCATGAAGGCGGTTATGACGTCAGCTTTCCGAAGACGGCTGCTGTTGTGTTTTGTGGGGGTGGTGATGTGTGAAAATGTTTGTTCGTGTCTCCTTTAAATGCTCTGTTCTTCATTTTGGCGTTAGGTGATGATATTATTGTCAATGGTGGCAACGTCCTTGTCCTTTTTTCTTTTTCAAAAATTCAATTTTCGTTTTGATTTTTATTAATTATTCCGCAGTTCTGACATGACAATTATCACCGTAACAGAACAGAACTTGCTTATTGAGCACGTGTTTACCTTTTTACCTGTAAATTTTTTTTTCAGATTTCTTGTCAGATAATAATATTATAATCATATTCTATTAAATTTTATTTATGTATTTATATAATTGTATTTATGTATATAAATATATAGATAAGATTTAATAGAACAAAATTAAAAAAATAACTAAAGTAGAGGATTTGATGTGGCGTAAAAATACACAACACCAACCTTAGTACGGATCTCGAACTTGGTATAATAATATGAACATTACTCATAATTAATGTATCACATAATATATTTGACAATACATGAATCTAAAATAAGATTTAAAATGAATATTTTGTATCAAAATGGGACATATTTTTTAGTTTAAATTAAATTGATCGAGTTCAAATTTATCTAAAGCTAGGTTTGATACAGGGTAGGGTTTGGATTATTTAAAACTAATTTTTTAAAATCAGACCGAAAGTTGAATCAATAAAATAAAGAGTTTAATGTTTAAAAAGTTTTACTAATATTACACTATCAATAAAATTAAAAATAAAAAATGTAATTAAAAATTGTCTTTATTTATTGAAAAATTTGAAGTTTAATTATAAATTAATTTATTTATTTTAATTTGTAAGAACTTATTAATATACAAAATGAACCGACTAATTAATAAATTGATCGAAATTTTACAACATGAGTTATCAAAGTATATCGATTCAAAAGGTTAAACAATTCAAGAATTTTATGATTGAAAAATTAAATTGATTTAATTTTTAATAATTGTTTAAATCTCAATTAAATTAAAATTTTAATTTAATTAATAAAAACAAAGTCATTTTAATAAGATATACATGAAATATTAAAAAAGAAGTTCAAACACATTTTAAAACTCACTCAATTTAAACTAAACTCGTTGACTTTGAGCTTGATCAGGTCCAACTACATCAACCAAATATAAACGTTATTCTTAACTAAAATTGGTTGAATCCAACTTAAATTTTGAAAAATATAAAAAAAATTCACTTATTTTTATAATAAAATTTTAGGATTAAATTTGAACTAAATTACGATTTCCACTCACCGACACGGGCAAGATTAAAGGGAGATATTTACCTTCCTGGTCATGATAGACGGCTGAGATATGTTATGACCGCGGACCAGTAAGGAGATCAACATTGACTTGACACGGGGGAATTGACTTTTAGTTAACAGTATAACGGTACTTTCCATGCTTACTTGTATTTCCCTTTCCTCTTATACATTATATATATGTGTGTGTCTATACGTAATCTTCAACACTTTATGCTTTTCAGAAGTTAATAATGGAGGCGCGATGATAAACTATGTTAGTTTTGAAGATTATAAGGACAAAGAACATAAGATTAATTATTATTACACGCATGCTAACTTAAATGGTAAATTATACCATGGAAATTTGAGGTACCAGAATGTATAAGTTGGATAATGAGCAAAATCGAGTCTAGTTTAACTTGAAACTTAATCGAACTTGAGATTTTACGATCGAATCCAACTAATCAAAGATGATCAATTTTATTTTTTTCAATTTTGAAATTCAAAATGATGTTATTTTGACTATAAATAATCGAATAATTTGAATCGAACTTTAAATTGACTTAAAACTTAAAACGAAAAGGTTCAATTTAAAGTTTGATCAACTTAAGTTAGGTTGATTGACTTTGAATCAGATCAAAGTCGACATTTTATTTCCCCTAATAAAATCTAAATAAACTTTAAAAAATTTTGTTGAATTATATTTTATTTATTTTAAAAAATATTGTTTTGGATTAAGATGGGTTTAAAAAAAAGCCAAAAATAATATGATTTTTGAAATAACTGTTGGAAAATAGGCCGGATCGAATTGTGACCCGATCAGACCAACAATCAATTCGGGGTAGAATTAGGTCGAGATAAAATTGACCACTCGTAATAAGCAATAATATTGATTTTAATTTGGCAAATAACATAAAATGGCCCCTGTGTTATAGTTGACTATTCAAATTAGCCCCTGTATTTTTAATTCGTTCA
>JAOSBP010000004.1:405589-417051 GCA_027563825.1 Erythroxylum mucronatum
ACTGCATATGCCTCCGCTTTCCCCGGCGACATAGAACTCTCTGCCTTTGTATTCAGGAAACCGCTCCAACCAATTCTTCAGGAACACATAGTTGTCTTCGGCTGTTCTCCTGTCTCCATTAGTTTTATAATCCGACGTCGTGTTCGAGTAGGAAAACCCTACCCCAGCAGGTGACTCCAAAAACAACACATTCGCAGCTAAAACAAAGAACAACACATCACGTCAAGTTAAAAATATAATTAGACTATAATGTTTTCAAAACTATATTGGAATTTAATTAAATCGGTAAAGTAAAAAATTTAAAGTTTAAAAGATTAAATTAGTATTAAACTGATTGAATAAAATTAAATGTTTTTAAAAATAACTTAAAAAGATTATTTTTACTTATCAAAAACCTTAAAGTTTAAATAAAAAAGACCATTGAATAAAAATTAACTGGTTTATTTTAATTTATAAAAATTTATTGTTTTATAAAATTAACTAATTAAATAATAAACTGATCAATTTTTAACAATAAAAATTATTGATTTAAATTAAACCAGAAAATTAAAAAATGAACAGAAAATTGGTCATTCAAAGTTTTCATTATTAAGATATTATTTTACATTTTGTTAAAATTTTATAATGTTAAAATTATTAAATTATATTTTAAATAAATTTAAAAAATCGAAATAATTTTATCTATGATTAAGATATAAAATATTAAATTATGAAGAAATTTTAAATTATGAAGAAATTAACCCTAAATCTTAATTAATCATAAATTTTATGAAGCAATGAAATTAAAAGAAGGATGCGATGCGAACCATAATTCCAGGAAAATCGATTTTTGTAGAGCGTTTTGCCATCGCTATGTACTCGAAATGGTCCAAGTTCTTGCATAGCTCCATAAGCCAAGGATGAACAACCAGGCCCTGTTCAAAGCACATAGTGATTATTATTATTTTCTAAAAATAATTAAATAACAATTCTAGGTAATTATAAATGACTAATTAATATTTATAAGACAAACTCAACAGGTCCAGCCGTCCAGCATTCTAATCTTCTTGGAACTGGATCTCTACGGTTCAACACTCGACGGGGCACATTAGTCTATGTTCTTTAGGACACCTAAATGTTTCTTAATACTTGCAAACTTGATACATAATTAATTTATCAGATTTGGATGTTTAAAACATAACTTGACACGAAAGCTCTCATTAAATTATTAAAAAAAACTAAAAAGTTATTGGGATAATAAATAAATATAATAGTTGTAATACGTTTCTTGATAATTTAATATGATATTTATAACATTTGATTTGATTATTTGATTATTTTATTTTATGCTCGTCTCACAGCTATGATTTTACGACAACAGCGCCGAGAAATCCTGAACCGTAGATAAATTTGGGACTGGGCCCAATTTTAAATCTAAACACCGCTACATGACATGTGCTGTTTCTTGTTTCTATGTACTTTGAGAGTAACAAACGACAAACATTAACATTTTTTTTAATGATCGTTATCGTTTGGACGCGGAGTAGATAAATTTTTAGATTGATATAATAATCTGTAAATTATATCAATCGGGTATTTTGCACTAAATAAGTCCTGTACAATATGCTCAATTAAGAAAACGCAAGTAGACAATCATTAACATGCAAACTAGCTATTAACATTTTTGGATAAATTATGATATTTGGTGTTTTTAAAATCAAACTAGAGATTAAAATAAGAATAAAGAAAATTATTTTTAATTTAAAGTTTAATTGAAAATGAAGATGTTAAATAAAAATTTATTTATTTATTTATTTAATAAAAATTAATTAGTTTATAAAAATCAGTCGATTAATTATAAACTGATTTTTTTAATAACAAAGAATATTAAAATAAATCGAACTGAAAAGTTAAAAATATAATTAAAAAATTAGCTAATTTAAAATTTTCATAATTAAACTGTTAAAATAGATTCGGTTTTTTAACCACTGAGATAAATTAAATCATACAATATCTCAACGATTAAGCGTGGCTCCCAGTTAATTAGCAATAATACATAAATTATTATTATTATTATATAAGGTGTGAAATAGCAATAAATGAAAAAGAGAGAGCCATGTGACAACTTATACAAGAACAATAACACCACGTCACCAATTCAATGGAATAGTATGAGGTATGAATGTGACCATACATGTGGAAATTACAGCAGGAAGTATTTAGTAGAAATGGGAGGCAGAGACTCATGTACCAAATTATTTTAATTCCTTGGATTTAAATTCAAAAATCTAAATTTGATTTAAATGAATTTAAATATTTAAGTTTAATTGAATTAGATTTGATTTGAACAAAATTTTTAACCTATTATAGAAATAAAGTATCTTATAAATTTTATATTTTAACTTATTATTTAAATTCAAGTATTTAACTTATTAGATGGATGAGCTTTAGAGCAACTCATAAGATTTCGATTCTTTCTAAGCGGAGAGTTTTGTGCATCGAGAGAATCCTTTATTTAAATTTAATTGAATTGAGTTCAATATTGACAAAATTTTGATAAATCTAATTTTGATATTATAGTTTATTATATTCCCATATTTCTTAAGTAGAGATGATATAAATCTAAATTTAACTGTTTTAAATAGCCCAATTTATGAGTTAGACTTAAGCTCATTCTAACTCGAAAATTAATTATTTTAAGAAAAAAAAGTATCATTTTATTTAGAATAGTTAGATTTCGAGTAGGCCTAAGCTTAAATAACTCAAGTTTGAATCTAAATAACTCAAGTTTGAATCTAATTAAAAAAATTAGGTTATTTTATATTTTTAATTTAAAAAAATGATTGTCATCTCCGTTCTTAATTACCAAATAAGTGAAAATTCAAAATATATCAAATGCAACAGAAAAGAAATCGAGTACGAAAGATTCAGAGCCAGCAAAGAAACTCAGGACTAGAGACTGAAGAGCAAAGCCTTAAGAAACATCAAGAGCAACAATTCTCATTGTAGATGAAACTTCATCGGAAAAATATCAGAAGGGAACATACCTCCATTGAGCCAAAGAAGAAGAGGCAAAGATTCCTTGGAATGTTGAGCCTCAGCAAAATAATAGTACATTGCTCGGCCGGCAGATTTGTTCACCGTGACATAACCACCGTACTGCGAGAACCCTACTTCCGGTTGTCCAGGCAACTTCACAATTCTGTCTCTCTCTTTCAGTCCTTCTTGTGGATGCAACTTGGACTCATCAAAGTGTTCAGGTGTCTTAAAATGGCTAGTGTCGACCCCTGAAATTCTCTTCAGCGTTGAGTGGTAAAGATGGTTCAACGCTTCACCTTTCTTCTTTCCTTCGGTTTGAACCGCAAAACATGAGATCAGAATGAGTGAGGAAACAACAACAAAGCTTCTGTGTATTGCTGTCATGGTGTTCCTGGTCTTCACTCACTTAGAGATTCATGGTGGGTAGGGTTTTTATACAGGAAATACATTTCATTGTAAGGTCTATAATACCCTTAATCACGACGGCCATGAACTGGACTTGAAGATTGATTATGTATTGTGATCTGGATCCAGCAATCTTGCTTATTAATTTGATGTCATGAAGATGAATATTTCACCATTTCTATGAGTCAAAGTTCACGGCCAAGAATTATTATTATTTTAAAATTCTGAACGATATGATATGATACCGTAATATGTATTATGTAAGGGAAATGGATTTATTATGGAACAAAAATTAGAAAATTCGAATTATTCTTTGTATCAGTCATGTTATGCCATGTGAGAATTAGAGTATAGAATGATTGGTCAATTCATGGAACCTTCGTATGTTTCTAGCAGTAATAGAAAAAATTCAATCGATTTGATTAGTTTAATCGTAAATGTTTTAAACTATTTAATTTTTTAGTTCGGTTTTCAAGTTTTAAGTTCAATTTACTTTAATAACTCTTGTTATTAAAAATCGATCAATTTATTAATTAATTAGTTAGTATTCGTAAATTAACAAATTATTATAAATTAAAACCAATTAATTAAATTTTATTTAACAATCTCTTTTATTTTCGAATAATCACAATATAAATATATTAAGTAAATCATAATTTGTACAATTTCTGTCTTCAATTTTAAAAATTGAAAACCTACAAAAGATTATAAACTTTAGGAAACATAAATTTATTGTTTCAAAATTACAAATTGTAATTTACTCTATAATGACAAACTATTAGACGAGGACAATAATAACAACACCTAATGAAATCTTCACTTTAATGCAAAATATGGAGAAGTTCAATATTTACGATCATACTTTTACATAGTAGAAAGATTGTTTCCGCTAAATCAAGTTATAATTACAAACTATTAGATTTAGGAATATGGATATCATTTCGTACAGGTTGGTACGTATTGTAACGGACCAAAATCAGTACGAAATAAATATTACATGCCAGTATTTAAAATACTGACCAAATATCGGTCGGTACAGGAAATTTTAAAGAATAGGGGATTTTTTTTGCAAAATTTTCAAAAAATTTTAAAATCTCCCTCCCTCTTCTTCCTCACCCTCATTTTTTCAAAGTTTTTAATTAGTTATTTTATTTACTTTAACTTTTCTAATTAATGTGAACTTTTAATTTTGTTTTTAAAATAATAATAAATATTTTATATTAAATAAAACTTAACATAAATTATTTTTATTTAAATTTATTTTAATATTTTATATAATATTTATTAATAAAGTATTAATAAAATATTTGATTGTTAAATCAAAATTTATTTGAAATTTATATATTTTAAAAATATATTTAAATTTTAATTATATTTATTAACTATTATTAAATTAATTTTGTAAATTAAATTAAAATTTTGATTATTATTTATTATTATAATTTTTTGAAATAGGTTAAAAATATACAGTACAACTGTACAACATGAAAATGGACTATCTTGTAATTTTTAAAAAATTCAAGGATATTTAATAAATTTTAAAAACTTTAAAATGGTATTTAATATTAACCGGTACCGATACAATACTATACTAAAATTCAATCCAGTACAAAATCTGATACGGTATTTGTGACATTGATTAGACCATGATTTTAATTACATATTGGCCGTTTTTAATGTTTTACATACTTTGGACAAGGTAAGAAAATAACTTTTATTTTATCTTATTTTATTCTTTATAAGTATCAGGAATGGTTAAAGAATAAACCATAGTAAAGAATAAATTAAAATAAGACAAAACATAGACAGGTCCAGTATAAGCCCAAGGTAGGTGTCTTTCTTGTCCTTGCCTAGGTCCGAGTCCGTTGGCGATCCTCCTAATTCTACTTGCAGTCTAAAGTTTTAAAATGTGAATAAATAATTAAATTTGTCACTTTTTCTTACATATATACCTGCAATCATGCATGAAGAATCTTGTTTGTTTCTTTTTCTTTTTCTTTTTTGGATTATAGTTTGTTTTGAGCTCCTAACGGAGAATCATAGACCCAGAAGTGCTCGTAGATCCTACACAACAGTACATGGAATGGACGTTTAAAAATGAAAAGCCAATGACCATATTAAAAGGATGATGATGAATAAGAGCAGTATAACAATCCAAATTCTGGTAGTTAGGTGGTTCTTGTTCTCTGGCTCTGGACTCCGTTAAAAAAGCGTATATATAGTATTATGTACACTACAGTACCAAGTCGGTCATGTACTATTGCTTGGCTTCATACCCAAAATCTGCATTTTAGCTTTTATAAATAATCTTGTCACGGGTTTGTCTTTCCTATTTTCAAGTCATATTAAGATCAAAACCTTATTATGGTCGTTGTCATCATCGTTATCGACATTATCATTATCACGCTCAGTCTAAAGTCTCGCATTAAAGCAGGATTTACAGAGATCTTATAGTACACAGTCTTATCTCTATATTATAGACATGCTATTTTTAACAGACCCACATACGAATGTGATAGAAAAATAGTGATGTAGAATAACAAATAATAACCGGCACACAAAAAAAGTAGATATAATTACAATATAATAATCACAAATAGTAACAATAATACCAATAGTAATTATATATATATATAATAACAATAATAATACTAATAATAAAAAATAAAAGGAAAACTAATAATAATAAGAAAATTAGTAAGTAATAAAAATAATAAAATAGCAATAAAATAAAACTAAGAGAGATAATAAATAGTTTGCCAACTAAAGCCTCAGTCACACATACAAAAGAAAAACACCAGAATAAAAAAAAACTGACATGATTAATTTGAGCATGAGTACACCCGTATACATACACCCGTTCTGGTCAAAGTAGAGATTTCGAGAATGGCAGGCAAGAAGATCTTTATGTCTGTTGAGAAGAGAGTCTAAAAAAGTAAGAATTTCTAGAGTAAATTCGTATAAAACACGTTAAAAAGAATAAGATATTAACGGGAAAGAGAAAAGACTGATGAGAGAGGCATATAGCAAATCAACAAGCACCAATCCGTATTAAACACGCAAGGACTGTCCTAGGCGGCGTAGAGTTTGTGATATTTCCAAAACCTATTATTAAAAAACGAACCAATTCCAGCGGTTTTAAATATAAAATTTTTTGAGTTGACTAATTTTTTTGTTTAGTTTTTAATTTTTTAATTTAATTTACTGTAATAATAGTTATTATTAAAAATTGATCAATTTATTAATTAATCGGTATATTTTTGTAAACTAATCGATTTTTATAACTAAACAATATATTCAATTAAACTTTACATTAAGAATAATTTTTTTAATTATATTTAAAAATTTTAATTTTTTAATTTTTAAATAATTATATCACGGTCTAATATTAAATATTTTCAATTTTAAACTTTATATCATGTCGATTTACTTTTGATCAAATTTTTAAAACATCGATAAAAACGTTCCATTGTACAAATGTTACGTGATAAACAAGAATTGCAAATCTTGGCAGATAAATCTCATCATTCTCAAAGTCTACAGTGCAAGTTTTTTGTTTTTATTACTTATTTTAGATGTTATTTCCTTTAGTTCATCATATGTATACAAGAGAAAGCAACAAATGTTACGATATTTTCTAAACTTATTTATTACATGATAACAAATTAAACAACGTATGACTTTTTTAAGATTTAATTTTAAATAACGTTAAATTTTTAAATTTTGTATGAATTAAGTAAAAATGTTATTTTTGCTTATATGACATGTTTACCAAATGTGGATGTCTACTTATTAGCTACATTAATAAAAATAACAATCTAACTTAATTTATATGAATTTTAAAAGCTCAGTTACTAAATTTAAAATTTTGATAATAAATTAAAAAAGTTCAAAAAGTTATACACTTTTAAATATATTATCTCATTTATAATATATTTTAGAGAAAAATGATAGAATGAGAATTATATTTTAAATGTCTATGATTTGTCCTATGATTATAGAAAGAAAGTTGAAATTTTAAGATTTCAAATAAATATAGTTGGATTAGTTTGAACTTTTATTCTTTCTGATCAAGTTTTGGAAACTGAATGGTGGGTAAAAAAATTGAAAAAACATCATCATTCAGTATGAATCTCACTAATATACAAAGTTTGATATATAGTAAACAACTTTGTCCCTAATTAGTATAGAGGTTGTTGTTTTGAATGAATCGAAGGGTTCATAATGTAATATGCTCAAATATTGTTTAGATGAAGTGTTTATAACGTTATATAATATAAAGTTATTTATTATTTTATATTATATCTTAAACCCTCACATAAGAAATTTTTCATTTTTACTATTTTCATTTTTTGGGTCAATTTTTACTTATTTACTCTTTTAACTTATATCACTATTATTCTGTCACATCTATACGTGAGTTTACCATAAATAACCCCTCTATTATATAAAATAAGGTTGTATATTATCAAACCCTCATATTTCACTTTACTGTGAGACTTTAGAATATGATGATAATGATAATAAAATGAGATGTAATATAAAATCATAAAATTCTCTTATTTTATTTTATTTCATTATAAAACCTCCCTTTAAATAATAAAATAATATTTCATTTTATTCAATTTCATTAATAGCAGTCCTCCAAAAATACCTAAACGACTAAAATGTGTGACGAAGCTCCCGAAGTTACTAATGAAGTTTCAAGATAAGCTGTTACTCGCTGTACGTTCGTTATTCCCAGAGTATGTTGCCTTTGATCCTTACTTCCAATTCTCTAATAAGTTTTGACTTTTGTCTGTGTTTGGTCTGCCGACTCTGGACGGATGTAATTTCATGGTGCTTAGGTTGAGCCGATAAAGGAGTTTAAATTTTTTAACAAAAATTAAATTTACTAAAAAGTGTTTATAACGTTTTTTAGATTTTAGATAAAGTTAAATAGAAAAAAGATTTTAAAGTTTAAGATTTAAATTTCAAGTTTATTTAAAAATTTAGATTTAAATTTTATCTAAAATCAATTAATTTAAAATTTACATATTAATTTCAGTTCAGTTCGAATTATTAATTAGTTACGGATACAATATAATCTATGAAATGTACCAGCTTTTGTCTGAAAATGAAATAACAGAGCAAATAGAAAATAAAAACTATCAGTAGCAAGTTGGGAAAATTAAGGGAAATTAAAAAAACAGAGAGATGTCGGTTGGAAATATGAGGAGCAGATCTGCTGATTCCGAATTGCTATGCTTCTCAGTGCCTTTAAAATTTTAGTCAATCAACTTGCTGTAATAGATGGCTAGGATTTATTTGGGAACCGCAGGCACAACAATTCAAGAACAACAAATCTGTTTCCAAGAATATGGGATTTTGCTTTGTCTGGCAAATTTTGTGCGTTTGACTAAAATCGTTATTTGCTAATTAAGGATGGAGATCGGATGAGCTTAAATCTAATCTAAATTTAATTAAAATAACATTGTTTTATTAATTCCAAGTTTGCGATAAGCGCCAAACTTGAATTTTTCAAGAAATGGCCTGAGGCCCAATCTGAAATCTGGTCTACCCACGTTTAGTCCGATGACCTCAAACTCGAGTCTCATCTCCATTAATAATGAACTTGTATTAGCGAAAAAATGCAAAAAATGTCTATTTTGGTGTTTATAAATAAAAAATAAATAGCTAAAACATTTAAAGAAACTTATGAACAAAATTATGAAACTTTCAGTTAATTTTATAAAAATTGTACATTCTTATATTATTAACAATTTTCTGCATTTTTCTTAATGCATAAGTCTCTTAATGAATAAGATAAAATAAACATTCGTGAACCTTTTTTTTTTAAGAATAAACATCCATGAACTTATTTAAACAAATGGTAGGAGATTTAACGATTATTTATAGAAATCTTATTAAACTTTTCTATCAATAAAAAATCAGTCATATATTATGACTCGTTTTTTTAATATACTTAAATACATTACTTTAGGGTGACGAATATTAGTTTTTAGATTCATGGAATTTAATGATCAATACACTATTTTAGGGTAATAAATTATATCTTGATCGTTCAATTATTTCCATATAGTTCATGCTACATCCAATGATTACCGATTAAACGATCTATGGTTAAATAGATCATAAGTAGTATTAAAATATAACAATCCCTATACAAGATAATTTTGATGATCTCAAGTCAAATGATCATTTGTATATTTATCAAAATGAGAATTCTATAGACATACAAATAATGTTCCAAATGGATTTCTCATATTGGGTATGTTCAGTAAATTTATTCTCTAGCAAGCACTCCTCATATTTGTTTAAGTATCTCTATACTTTAGCCTATGAAATCAACTATTTTCTTCGTAAGGAAAAATAAAACGTGTGTTAATCTTTTTACGTTTTATTAATGTCAAATTTTAATAGAACAATGACTAGAAATATTTAAGAATGATATATAAATACAATATAAAACTCATAATTATAATCTCATTATAATTTCATTAACAAGATATAATTATCCTATAGACTTTATCATATATATCTGAATGTGTATGAGATAAAGAATATCTTTAAATAATTTGTCATTAAACTACAATCAAAACAATTAAGGCATAAAACAACAGTTTTTGTGTATGAGTTGACAATGTTTTAAAAATGAAACCTAAATTTAAAGTGGTGGAACAAAAAGTTAAGGTTTAATTATTATTTGGCTGTTATTAAATTGGTTAAAGATAAAATAAATTGAAATAAAGTTTAATTTAAAAGGAAGATTTTTAACGAAAAATAATTAGTTTATTTCGATTTATAAAAATGAATTAGTTTAAGAAAATTAACCAATTGATTACTAAAATGATTAATTTTTAACTATAAGAGTTATTAAAATAAATTGAACTTAAAAGATAAAAATAAAACAAACAATAACCAGTTAAAAATTTTCACATGGGATAAAGCTTGCTCTGTTGACCTAGTGTTAAGTTAAATGAATTCCATCTTAATTAATTGAGTGATTAAGTTTAGGGTCATGTATATCTAACCAGGTTTGAACTCGAATCGAGAACTTCATATTCAATTAAGTTTCTAATTGAAATTAATTACGATAAATTTGAATTTTATAAATGATGATTCATATAATAAATAATTTTTTATTAATTATTCGTTTTATTGAGGTAAATTTGACTTGATATTAGTTATAAGTGGATTGAAAACTAATTAATATGGATTAATTTATTTGGAATTATAAAATATTAAAAATTCAAAAATAAAATTATTTCATATTAAGAAAAAGATACAAGAATAAAATGAGTCAAGCAAAAAATATAATTAATAATGTATTGACTTAAGTTTTTAAGTTAAAATTTATATATAAAATCACTTTAATTTAATTAAAAATTTTCTTAAATTCTCTCAAAATGCTATATTAGTGTAGAATTTAGAGTCTTCCAGTCACATCAATAGAAATAAATTAACAAATTTCAATAAATAAAATTAGATTATCAATGTTTAATAAATAAAAATTTACAAATTTAAACGCATTAAATATATGAATAAGATTTAATAAATCGAAAATGATGGACACAAGAAACACACGATGCAAATGAGTTGATAAGTTTGTAGCTGAGGTCCAAAAGCAAAAGCTGACCAAGTGTATGGACAATATTTCATAACAAAATTTGATGCCTTTATAGCAAGAGGGACTCCAGCACACTTTCGGACAATCTCCTTTCTAATTTGTAGCAGGTTACTACTGTAAGTTTTCGGCTCTTGTCCTTCAATAACTATTTTTGTAAACAAAGACCAAGAGTCTTCCAAAGAGAGGCTTTTCAGTGTTAGGGTTTTTGGCTCCTTTGTTGTCCCATATTGATTGGGGACAACAAATAGGCAAGGGCTCTTATTTATATAAGGAGGGTGCTACCTCCTTAGTTAGTGCACCAACCAAAGTCAAAGATATGTAGTACAAATTTAACTCTAGTTAAATTCCTCTTTTGAGGTGAGAGTTGGAGAGTTTGTCTTGGGTATTTCTTTGTGGGTGTGTTGGTGTA
>JAOSBP010000004.1:430143-444596 GCA_027563825.1 Erythroxylum mucronatum
GTCTGGCGATGTTCTGCATCAAGTAGCACAGCTTGGATAGTAGAAACTGTGTTCTCGAGCTTCTTAAGCTCATCGTTAACACCCCACCAAATTCCAAGCTGTTGTAAAGCTCCTGAACCCAGTATCTTTATGATTTCATTTGCAACATTATAGAGTATGGCTTCTGCCATTTTGCTTTGCAGTACCAACAGAAACAAAACAAGGACAGAAAAAACAAGAAAAAAGGAGATGTATAACAATATAAACGATTAAATTAGCAGGAGATATGAGGACTGTGGAGTCAGTGTACTAGGGATTGTGTATTATTTATTTTACAAAGTGTTGTCGTTTCTGTTTAAGAGCTGTAGTTACAAAGTGATGTCGTTTATGTTAAAGAGTTGTAGTTTTGTACATAGTAGTTCTGTACTTCTGTTAATACAAGACTTTTTTTTTTGAAACAAAGTTAATATCAATAGCATTAATCAAAGAGTTAGGGGAAAATCCTAACTACAACGGCTAGCAGGGGAAAATCCTAATTACAACGGCTAACATATAAATGTAAGATTCTTGCTAAGTTATGAGCCTCAACATTGGCTTGCCTAATTATAAGAAAGCACCTCTATTTACATTCAGACTCATCTCCGCTCGAACTAGGTAGATTCTTTATGAAAGGCAAAACTCTGGTCCAAAATTTTAAACAGCTGCGTACATGAAAAAAGTTTAAACCCATAACTTCATTTAAGCCAAAAAAAAAAAAAAAACTCCTAAACAACTCACCTGTGCTTAGAAATTGTCGCAAGAGTTGAGAAGTTGATGCTTATATTTGCAGATTGCTTGCGCGTTAGCGTTGGGTGCTACAAGTGGACCATTAAACAAATGTACTCTGCAAAACTTTATACAATTGTAACGTTAATGCAGATTGCGCGAGGGTTACCGTTGGGTGCTACAATTGGAACATTAAACAAATGTACTCGGCAAAACTTTATACAAGTGGAATATTAAACAAATGTACTCCGCAAAACTTATATACAAGGGGAACATTAAACAAATGTGCTGTGCAAAATTTTACACAAGTGGAGCATGAATCCAATATATTCTGCAAAACTTTCTAAGAAAGGTCGGTCTTGGCATGTCTAACTATTTTTCTTAACTTTTTGTCCTTCTATTATGTCTGCTTTTTATATCAACAAATTTTATCATATTTATTTTACGACAAAATATAGGAATGTTTCAGCAAAATGCATGTATAACCGTTTGATTAATAATTTAACTATCTTGTTGCAGTAGAATTGTTGCCCTCGAACGTTTAATTGCTCTTTATCTCAATTTTGGACTTCATTAAATAGTTCTTGGAGTCGCTTACTCAATCGCGTGGAATGGTCCGGTTGAAGTTAAGTGCAGCAAATAAACCATAATATGATATTTTTTTTCGGGAGTTTTAAGGCGAAAGATAGACTGAACACACTGATTATAAATTACATGTATATTAAGACGTTTTTAGGTAACATGAAGTTGCTTTTAGTTTTAAAAATTTTTAAAATAAAATTTTAATTTAACGTGATCAAGCTTCAAGTTTAAATCTGAATACAAAATTTTATTCCGAGCCTGAGCCACCGAGCTCGATTCCACCCATTAACATTCTTATTTTGTGTTAATAAAATAAAATTATTAATGGCATAGATAGCAAGCCGACTGATCCAACCAAAGCTACAGAGTGGGCAGCCAAGGATGCTCGAGTTAAGAGCTGGATATTGTAAACTATGGACTCTTCCATTGTTGTCAATCTTCGACCTTATAAGACAATCATCTGATAATCTGCTTAATGTCAAAAAGTATGATGGCAACATGCAAATTGAGACAGCTAGTGGGGATCTTATTCCCATCATTGCCACCGGTGATATTTCTTCCTCTTCATCCATAAAAAATGCTTTTGTTGCCCCTGGTCTGTCGACTAATTTGCTTTCAGTTGGACAAATGGTTGAGAATAATTGCAAAGTCACTTTTTCTCCTTTTGGTTGTACTGCGTAGGAACTGGTACCAGGGAAGACAGTAGCGGAAGGACCTAAATGGGGCAGACTTTTTCCTCTTCAGCTTAATGAACCAGCCAAGCCTATGAACATGTTTTCTTTATTTTCTTATTCTGTTCAGGCGGATTTCAAGTTATACCTATGGGAACCTTTCAGATTCTTACTATAGTAATCATCCAAACGTTTTGCATTTAGTGGGGAATCAATTCCTGATTTTATGGTAACCTTTTTTCTCTGATTTTGGGTCCTAAGCTTCTAGTCTCTTCTATTAACATATACTATTGTATTTGAGAATTGAGAATTTCAAAGAACGCCAAAAATGCAGCTTTTTTAATTTTAATTTAAAATTTACATATTAATTCTAGTTTAGGTTCAAGTCGAAGTATTAATTAATTACCGATATAATATGATCTAACAAAATATACCAAATTTTGTTCGAAAATAAAATAACAGAACAAATAGAAAATAAAAACTATTCGTAGCAAGTTGAGAAAATTAAGAGAAATAAAAAAAAACACAGAGACGTTGGGTGGGAATATGGGATTTTGCTTTGTCTGGCAAAATATGTGCTTTTCATTAAAATTGTTATTTGATAATTAACGATGGGGACAGCTTAAATCTAGTATAAATTTAATTAAAATATCAAAATAACGTCCCTTTGTTAATCTCAAGCTTAAGACAAGCTCGAAACTTGAATTTTTCAAAAAAATGACCTGAGGCTCAACCCGAAACTTGATGTATCCACGTTTAGCCCGTTAATTTGAAACTCGAGTCTATTGTCACCTCTATTAATAACAAACTTACTTGTATTAACGAAAAAACGCAAAAAAGAGAGAGTCTATTTTGGCATCTATTAAACCCAAAAAAAATACAAATTGTTAAAATCCTTAAAGAAACTTATGAACAAAATTATGAAACTTTCAATTAATTTTTATAAAATTTGTATATTCTTATGTTATTATCAAATTTTTGTAGTTTTTTAATACGTAATTCTTTTAACCAAAATGAGAAAATAATCATTCATTAACCTTTTTTTAAAGGAATAAACATCCATGAACAATCAGCCATACATTATGACTCATTTTTTTAATGGACTTAAACATTTAATAATGTTTTTGTTAAAATTTTTATTATTTTAATTAGAATTAAATTTGATTTTTTAATATTAATTTTATAAAAAACTCATAATTAATAATTTTTAATTAAAAAATCACAAACATGAATCTGACCGTTGCAACTTGCAATAAGATTTTAGGAAATCTTAGAAGCGTGGCTGCAATACTTCATTTTAGGGAATCTTTGAAGCGTGGAAGCAAAGCCAACACCTCGAGTCGAGTCTAGTCAATATGTCTCCATTATACAAATGCAAATCACATTGCTTTTACAAAGAGCGTGTTCATCACTTCATCCTGCTCGGTCCAAAATATCTTCGAACTCAAATACATTAAATTTTTTTTAATTAAAATAAATTAACAAACTAAATTATATTTAATTTAATTTAAATGTAAGTATATAAATTTTTTAAATTCGTGTTCAAATTATATTTAATCCTATTTGTGACTAAATTTTTTAAAATCATAAAATTCTAATATTTACTTGTAAAATCTTGCTTTTAAAATTCTAAGTCATTTTGAATATTTGACCCTTGGTTGAATAGCCCGTAGGTTGGCCCGTGACTCGGTCCTCTTACAAGCTGATCGACCTGACTCATAAAAAACAAAACAACACTGTTTTTATTATTCTAATTAGGCTACGGGTTGAACCATTTTAACCCGTAGGCTTTCCTCCACCTATTCAATTAAGTCTAAAATTGAACCAACGATCGGGCCAAATTTGGCATCTTTAGCGATGACTTCATTTCTCCCTAAAAAAGGAAACCAAAAAAAAGTGAATGTATGCAATGACTTGTCATTTTTCTAATACACATTTAATAAATCATGAAATATAATGAAATAAATTTTGAAACTAAATTAATACGATAAATTTAAATTAATTATAACTAGAGCTAAATTTAAGTTTAGGTAATTAATTTAATTTAAAATTTCTCTTTCAAAAAATAATTGAATATTTCAAGTGAAATTTAAACTACATATATGAGTTGCAAATTGTAGGGGATAAGATGCGGGTTTGATCTGATCTATTATAATTCCTAATCTAGACGATAGTTCTAAGTTCTTCAAATTAAAAAACTGAATTAATTTGAGAAATGTAATTGTGAACTTATCAATTTTCGGTTTTGTTTTTAAATTTTTCGATTTATTTTAATAACCATTGTTATTAAAATCAATCGATTTATTAATTAACTATTAAATTTTTAAAATTAATTAATTTTATAAAAAATAAACTAATTATTTTTATTTAATAATATCCTTTTCAATAAAGAACCCTCAATTTTTTAATTTTATTTAATATTTAACTAATTTTATTTTATGAAAGCCTAATATTATTTTAACTTTTTAACTTTTAATTTTTTTATATTATTGGCTAATTTTTGATCTAAATTTTGAAAGTTATTATATTCATCAATGTGTCCAATTGGTTCCACGCGGTTTTGTTGACGAGTTTACTTAAGTAATTGAATCCAGAAAAACTAAATAAGGTACAACGTATTCTACACTATTTTGTTTTGGAAAGTTTGGAAAGTCAAAACCGTAGTTTCTTGGCAAAGAGGCGTTTCGGTTGACGGTTACCTGATGACCAGTCCAGAAGACTCGCAAAAGCAACATATATATATATATATATACACGTCACAAGAATCAGTGGGCAGCAGTGAGGATTGTCTTTCTATGGACTACTTGCTGCTGCTGTATCAAAAATAATTAAAAAAAAAGCTGACGTAGTCAGTAAATTGCTTACAATGAAAAATGAACTTTTATTAATTAAAAATAATACGACATATTATTAGATTTTTTAAAGTTCATATTTAGTTGAATTTTTAATTAATATTGTTGTTATTATTAAGGGGTGTTTGGTAGATATTGTTTAAGTTATATTTCATCTAATTAAAGAGTAGTAACTGTTTGATATAGTATACTTGTTTGGTTAGGAGATAGTTAGGATGGCTGATTCAATTTAACCATCTATTTTTTGAAAAACTACTTGGGAGTAGCGTTTAAACCTCTCGGTGAATAAAAATCTTACTCAAAAAAAATTGTACCCTCAAACTCATTTCTCATCTTAAATAGCTGATAGCCTTTAGGTTTTTTCACTTTAAAGGAGAAAGTTATGACTCGTCTGTAGAACTTCCAGAATCTCCTTAAGTCGTCTTCTTCAAATACCAAAAATTATCCACTTTTCAATTATTATTATTTTATTATTTTAGAATTATTATTACTATTGTTATTGTTGTTTATGTATCCTATGTTTTTATTAGAATTATAAACTTAATTTATGTAAAATTAAATATCTAAAATTTAATTTATTATAAAAATATTCAACGAAATAATATTCATGTTCATATAATTTTTTTAAGTTATGATCTCATCGGTTATTTTACACATAAACAGTTAATCTTAAATAATTAATTTTACCAAACATTTTTAATAATCAGTTATTAGTTAACAACTGATAGAATCAACTAACAACTAATACAATAGCTGAACGTCAAACGGGTCTAAGTCTATTGCATAGCCTTCTAACAAAATTGCCAATGTTGTAACACAATTGTTAGAGTTGGTAATTAGCAATGGTACCAATGTCATTTGACTAATTTTTTAAAATTATAAAAATTAACATTAATAAAGTAATTCTTCAAAAGTCAAAACAACGTATCCCGTACAATGCTCCTTATTTGGCGAGAGTCGAGATAATTCTTCAAATTAAAACTAATAACTTTTTAGTATAATTTTAAAATATTTTGTATTCTAATTTACTGAAAAGTCGATACTAAATACTGAAACAATATTTATTATTTTTGTATAATTTTTTTAATCGAATGCTGAACAAGATTAGTATCAGCCCAGTACAAATTAGCTTGTAAACAAACTGCAAAAGGGTCAAAAATCACATGACACTTGGAATTATTCATAGTATGGTAATCTAATTATCTTGAATCAATTATTAAATATATATAATAATTCATATCATATGTTAAGTGTTTTCGGATAAATCTGACGTGTGTTTAGCTTCCTCCTTGCGTCACTGGACCCTCTTTCCTTATCCCTTCGTGTCAATCTGATTCTTATCGAAACACCAAATTGGACCACTTGTACAAAACGTGTCGACATTTAACTTATTTTATTACAACTTTTGGGACACAAGCGTGTTTGAGTGAAGCCGAAGGAACTAATACTGACAACATAGTCGGCCCCTGACTTCAACTCCTGTCCCCTGTTTCGTGGTTGTCCAAATCCAAGCGAAACTTTTCCTTCTTTTATAAACCCATTTCTCTTGGGATCATCAAACTTGTACCAACTAAACCAACTTACTATATAATATCAAGAACTTAATAACTCGTCAACATTCAAAACAATTCTCAGATGGTTCTCTTGGTAGAGAAGCTTCAGAAATTGTACAACAAACTGGAAGATCATCACCACCACACACAACACCAACCAGACACTTCTTCGGCGAATCTAGAGGCTTTTCGATCCGATGTTTCAGGCTTTGTCAATCAGTTGTCCTTGAACTTGAGACCCGGATCGGAGATCCTGTCGTTGACAAGTGTTGAACAATGTTTTCAGCTCATACCCTCCGTTAACAGAGCTTTTGCGAAGCTAGCTGTGGAGATAGATTATCCTATGAGCAAATGGTCCGGTAAGTCCGTTGAAGCGTATCTCAGCTACAGTCTAAGTTTGTTGGAATTCTCCAACTTGATCATTTCTGCACTATCTTATCTGGGTCAAGCTCGTCTTTCGCTATCTTATGCTTTGAGCCTCGTGGAGAGTTCACCTGCTTCGGCAATTGAGCGTCTAAAAGCAATCAAGGTAAACAAAGTCTTGAAATTTCCACAAACCAAGGAGGTTGAGAAAGAAAAATCTTGCTCTCGCAAGGAAGCAGTTATACATCAGGCTCTGACGGAAATCCACAGCATAGGATTATGGGCATGTTGTATTGTTTTGGCAGGATTGAGTGGAGACTCTGAGACATACTTGGAGATGAGAAAATCATCTGCCAAGTTACCTAACTCTTCATTGATCAACCTGGACTCGAATGTTTCTGGAGTTGTGATGGCAAAAGGGTCCGTGATAAAAGAAATCAGAGAGCTGAATGATTCAACGGCTTGTCTTGTTTCTGATTTGATCCATGGCAAGAACAATAGCAGTGAAGCAGAGAAAATGCAGAAAAGATTAGAGTCGTTCAAGAGCAAATTAGATGGCTTCCGAAGGGAAGTTGATTGTGTGTTCTCTGAAGCATTGGCTGGAAGAAATAAATTGCTTGATGGCATCCGAATTTGGAAGCAAGACGAACGATGATTTTACTACACAACTGCCCAATTTCCTCGTAAATATGTTGTACAAGAATGATTTACTTGTTTTTCTTATTGTAATTTACATGATTATCGATTTCTTTTTCAATGATCCAAAACAGCATTCCACAATATAGTACCGTACCAATATCGAAACCGATACACTGATACAAGCCCTTTTACGATATTCCCAACTCTGCTACATAACTTAGTAATAGTACTATAACACATTTACAGGGAGAGAACAAGATATGTTTTGGTTTCTTAGTATAGTAAAGGTTAAATACAACTAAGAGCATAAGTAAAGACCAAGCTACTCATTACTGGTAAACCTGAAACTTAGGTGATTCTTCTACAAAAAGGCAACATATCTAACAATTGTTCTTGTTTGTGCTTGGTCAAACTGATGTCGCGAGAAACTACTCAAGAGTCAACCTGAGCCTTTTATGCTTGAGTTATGAGGTTTTTGTTCCATGAAGAAATGGTTCACAGAAGCTCCAGTTGGGTCTGAGTCATTGGAATGACTTTCTCCTTCAGGTGCCTTCCTCTTGAGATAAACATCAGTTGGCAGTCTGTGTAAAGCAGAGTATACACACCAAATGAGACTAAACAGACTTTAGCATCAGAGCTCGTATCAGTTCTAGTATTGACATGATACAGTCTTAAAATATATTTTTAACCTTAAATCTTTCGATCTTTCTTAATTTGCAACGTGAGACAATTCAGTATGGACTGGTATGAGACAAAATTCACATCACTCACTTTAGTCTCATGAAAACAAGCATTTTCTCTGTTATAATTTGAAGCAAATGACACCAAAAAATGAGGAAGAATTCTCCAACTTGGTTAAAAGTGGAAAGAAAAGCATACCCTAAATGCAAAGTAGTGTCAGAATCTCCTTTCTCCATTGAGCAATTGCAGGCTATATCAGGACTGGTTGAGATATTGTTTAGTACAGAACTCTTCCTTTCCATGGAATGGTATTCGAGATAAGAGTGAGCTGTGTGACCATTTGATTGGAAGAAACCTCGAAGCTCCTCGACCTTAATGTCATACAAGTCAAGAGATAGATTACATGATACTGATTACTTACAAAAACATATAAGAAATTGGTGTATGAATCACATAATATATAGCTTGCCTGTCTGCGCAAAGTTTCATTCTCCAGCATAGCCCGTTGTTCCTGAGAAATAAAAAAGAAAAAGAAAAAGTAAGGGAATCAAATGCAGCAAATGTTCAATTTGTCTAATAATGTGTTCCAACTCAGATGAAGGAAATTAACGAGTCTTCTTTATCTTTCAAGTCATTCTGCTAGATCGGTCCCCCCGGGACCTTTTGGATGATAAATCATGAAACAACTCAGGTTACCTGTAATCTGGATTGATCTAGTTGTTCCATGAGTAATTGCTCCTGAAAGGTTAGAGCTTTAGAGTTAAAGAAATGGTTTAACAGATAAGAGAGTTCTAAACAAGAACAGTTGTATTCCACAACACCTTCTTTTCTTTGACGCATAATAACCCTTCACCTAATTGCTGTTCTAAGTTTTGCAACTCTTTCAAGTTTAACCCAGTCAAGTCCTTTCCCAAAAGCTGCCTACAAAAGCAGAACAAAAGCAACCATAATTGAGATAGTCCTCTGGTACAAAAGTAAAGTTGAATTAACTGAACAAAGTAGAGAAAGACATACAGCTGTTTCACTTGCAGCTTTGAAATTTCCTCCTTCAGAGCATCAACTTCCTTTGAATCAAGTTTCTGAAGATAAACATTAGAGCTTTACTGCTCAAATAATCATAAATTTTATTCATAAGTAAACAAAAATGTATTACTATAAACCAAGAAAAATGCAGAATGCCACAATTCTAAAGAAAGCTATAGACAAAGAAAGGACTAAAGTTAAAATGTTCTTGAACAATTGCAATCTGAGAACTTCTGCTCCGAATCATTCCCAATACCGTAAATGAAATGAAAAAGAACTTAGAAAAAGAAAAGAATGGGGTTAAATACATTGAAATCTCCTATGATTTGATATTATTCATTTCAAGTCCTTGTATTCTGAAAACGATCACTTACCCTTGTGTTATTGTTTAGCTATCACACAACACCTCCATCATATTTCGTTAGCTTTCATCCCTTTTTCACCTAAATGCATGAACAGAGTAGATATTTTAAACTTGAATGATTGGTTACCTCTGCCTTATATTCGGACTTGACAGGCTCTGATGAATCTTTGCACTTGTTATATCTCAAAAGTGTTCTCTTCATTCTGCAGATAAATAAGAGGATATAAGCATAATATCATACATCCACGAACTGGGGCATAGTATCCTCATCTCCTTTCACTGTAACCACTAAAACCAAATGAAGCAGATTCCATACATCAGCTACAATTGGTTTCTTGGATTGATCATAACTTGGTACAATTTTTCTTGGTTTCCAACAACACTCTTACTAGAAGGGCTATTCTATGATAACTTTGATCCATTAGACTACTGACTTAAAGGATTGCTATCGAAAAAACAAAGCTTTCTGCTCATATTAAATGACTATGCATATCATCGAATGAACTTGTTTAACAACCATTTGAAGGACTCAAAAGAGTTAAAAGAGTATTAGTTGAAACTAACCGAGTGAGTTGCTGGAAAAAAACAATTGCAGTTTCAACATGCAATAAAGCAAAATGATGCAACAAAATCCTGATGAGTCTATCCAAGAATCTAATCCATTATGATGAGAGGAATCAAAATTGATAACATTGACTGGAAATGAGAAGAAGAAGAAATGGTTTGTTAAAGAAAATGATAACTTCATGATAGCCGAGTTCATCCAGATATAAACATATGAATAACATGCAATCTGGCAAAATTAATTCATAGTTAGAAATATCCAAGCTTTCTCCTCTTAACTTGCAGTTTCTGACCAAACCAAGTATGCTCCAGGGACAAGGAAAAAGTACAACGAAAAAAGTATGAACATTTGTCACATGCAACCACTTAGATATATGGAAGAGACAAGCATTTCCAGAAGAAAAAAAATTTCTTTTTGTAGAGAAAAACAGAGAAAGGAGGAAAAGGAACACCTACCCAGCACTGGAAAACTCGAAGAGCTTGCCAGTGTTGGAGAAAATGATAACGGCAACCTCAGCATCACAAAGAATGGCAAGCTCTTGAGCCTTTTTGAGTAACCCAGCTCGTCTCTTTGAGAAAGTAACTTGCCTGCTATTTGCATTCTCAATTCTTCTAATCTCAATCTTCCCTCTACCCATTTTCCACCCTTACACAAAGACGCCAAAAACCAAATCAAACCCACCAGAAAAAAACTGATTGTTTCAAATTTGAAGACTCAAAATTCTTCCAAAAAAAAAAACGAAAGCTCTCAGCCTTTTTTCCCTTGGATATAGAGGGGAAAACAGAAAGCAAAATCAAAATGGCCGTATTTTGGGGTTTCACTAAATAAAGAGAGGAGAAGATGAAAGGGTTGGAATGGAAATGGGACAAAAGGCAGAGAAGGGAAGCGTTTCTTTGACACAAATGGCGAGAGAGCTTGACCGGAAATGGCAACTTTGCATGGGCTCTGTACTCTAATTAGAGTGTCCGATGCATGATTCCTTTCGCCACATTTGGACTTGTTAGGTGCTGAGGGAGTCTATTTGTAGGTCCCACTATTTTTGTTCTTTAATAAGTTTCACAGGTTACTTACTATTCGAGGTTTTACAAAAAGTCATTGGTTTTTGAATTTTTATGTTAAGTGTATATAAGTTTCCAATTTTTTAATTTTATTAAATTAATCCTATATTTTTACAAAATTCTTAAATTTTAATTTTTATTCAGTGTAATTAATTTGTAAGTCTTACGCAACAAATTTTAATAAAGTAAAAGTTTAACGTATCCGGTACAAGGCTCTTTACTTTTCGAAAGTTTATAAAAAGTTATAATATACGTAATCTTTCCTTTGTATTTTTACAAAAAATTCGTTTCCTTGATTTGAATCTGTAATCTTATATTCAAACTTTACGAATTACAAAAGTCACAAATTTTAATGGATGTTAAAATTTTAAAAATCTAAAATTAAAGTAAATTTAATTAATTTTGTCAAAATTTATAAAATTTTGGTGTCAAATTGACACTCAAAGCCCTAATTCCTAAAAATCTTCACTTTCATTTTTATAATTTTATAATGAGAGAATTCTATTAAAAAATTATTTTAAAGAGTAGCAGCTATTCTTTATTGGAGTTCAAAGTAGTAATATCACTTTAACAAATGATTTTTTAAAACTATTCATGTGATAAATTAAATTTAACTGGAATTTTTATTAATTATATACAGTATTTTGTAAATTATATATTTAAAATATAATGAATTAAGAGTTTAATTTTTTTTATAGATTTTAGCAGGTCTCATTTTCATTAATTGCATATGATAATTATAAATTCTATATTTTGAATAAAAATCTAAAAAATTCGAACATATGAAAATTAGCTGGAATCCATATGACTTGCTATTCATCTGAATAAATTGTTCACTATTTTTTTGTTTCCTTGTATAGTAATCTAATAAGTATATTTCATATTTCTTAAATAAAATTATTCAAGACTTTAATTTCTTAAATTTTAAAAATTTATAATATTCAAAAGTTATTGTATATTTCAGTAAGTCTTATTTTTATTAATTACATAATAACACGAAAATTAAATATTTTAAAATTTTTAATTCTAAAAAATAAAAAATTTAAATCTAAAAAATTCTAATGTACGAAGATTTACGAGGAATCCATATCACTTAGTAACTAAAATTTCTTTTGTTTCTACTTATAATTCGGTTCGATCACGAAAATTTTGAGTTGATTCAATTTTCAGTTCGATTTATTTTAATTACTTTTTTTGTAAAAACATGATCAATATATTAATTAATCGATCAATTTTTTTGTGAGCTAATTAATTTTTATAAATTAAAATAAATAGATTAATTTTATTTAATATTCTATTTTTAATTAAACTCCAAAAATTTCGATAAGTAAAAATATAATTCGTTAGTTATATTTTAAATTATTCAATTTTTAACCGATTTGAAACTATAATAATTAAAATTTTTAAATCTTAAATGTTTTTACTTGGATTTTTAAAATATTAATTATTAAAATAATTACCTTCCCTCCAGCAGCTTCTTTGGGATGGTACAAAATCATTATTAGCCAACTTCCAAAATAAGGAGACTGCTTTGCTCATTTACTTTTCTCGTAAGGCACCCCTGCAGAGCAGTTATGGTCCCAAGTTAAGAGGCTGCTGCCAAACGCCAACTACTAGTTTTAGCAGTTATTTTATAATTTGATTTGCTTCTATTGCCAAATTTGGAGAACACCACTGGTCACAATATCGTGTATCTTCACATTCATTCCTATAACGTTCTCTCGAGGTTTTGGTGTAAGGTCTGTATCATATTTCTTTATATAATGTCGTTTTGTAGCGAAAGTTGAAGATAGGGGAAAAGTAGCTATAAAGATAAAATTATATGGAGGCAATAGTTAAATTTTAAAAATTAGGGAGTATATTAATAATATGTTAAATTACCTAAAGTCCAACAAAATTTTACCCTATTTGTTTTTACACAAATTAGATTTAATTAATCTTTTATTTTAACTTATTAACGTGGTGTGTAGAATTTATATTTTAATGCAAGTTCAGTCTAAGATTAATAAATAAAAATTGAATTTATCAAATTTCGAATTAAATTTAAAATTTAAAAGAACGATACGATGGATTCAAATAAAAAATTAGTTAATTAAAAAATATTTTATATAAAATTAGATAATACTCGACTAGTTAAAAAAAGTTAAAAACAATATGGTGGATTTGAATAAAAAATTAGTTAATTAAAAAAGGGGACAAGATCTTCTATACCTATAATCCTATGCTAACTTTGTTCCATACGATATTTATGTGGATAAGATCATATGAAACAAAGTTGGTACAGAGTTATAAGTACAGGAGATTTTTTTTTTTGTAAATCAGTAGATATATTAAAAAGAAGAAAAGGGGTATATGTACAAAGGTAGAGAACCTAAGAAGTCATAGGCGGCTCGCAAAGCAAAAAGAAAAAGCCACAAACGGCCCTCCTAAATAACGAAAGCAAATAAGCCCCTAAGAGTCTAACTGCCGGTCAGGAAGGCGATCAGCAAGAGCTAAATAAGCATTAAAAGTACCAACAGATCGAGACTGGTGGATACTGCGAGAGATAGAGGCCTCCGAACTCAGGACACAGGGCAACGGATTAAGCGTAGTTACAGGAGATTTGATCACCTCATAATGATAACTTTACTGTTCCATGCAATCCGTACACATCAAGCAAATGCTTCCCCCCTTTTTTCATATCAATTTCAGTTATTTTTTAAATTTTACATTTTACCCGGTTAAACTAAATTATAGTTTAGTTAAATTAGATTAAATTATAGTTTGATTTGATTGAAATTTAAAAAAATTCATTAAATTGAATTTTAATTATATACTTATTTACTTTAGATTATGATATATTAATATATTAAATATTGAGTTAGTCCAATTTTGGATTGAATTGAATATACAATTTTAAATAAATAAAATAAAATAAAATATTAATTTATAAATATTTATGAGTTATTACCTAATAAATTTAATTTAGAATATATATTATAAGTAATAGTAATTTAAAAATTCAAACTTAATTAATTAAACTCTATTTGTTAAAAATAAAACTATCAATAATTTATTGACCATGTAAATATTCAGAATTTATTTTAAATATATTATTTGATGAATTATTAAAAATAAATGAAAATGATTAATTAATCAATTAAATTGGAAATTAAAAAAGAGTTCTACTAATTTTTGGTTAAAAATAGAAATACAGAGAAATAAAAAAGATTTGGGCTTATGAAGGGCCCAATTAAAATACTAAATGGGCTTCAGTCCTTATCGGGCAGTCGCGGCAGGTCAACCCTTACGGCTAACTTCTTTCTTCTAACACCACACTGGTTGAAGATATCGACTCTCCAAAGTCGGATTGGAAGTG
>JAOSBP010000004.1:460812-472387 GCA_027563825.1 Erythroxylum mucronatum
ACATGTTTTGCAATTTTCAATTTTAGAAAATGATTTTTTCAATATTAATTAGTAAACATGTTTTCGACAATTTTTTACTGAAAATGAAAATTAAAAATATATGCAAAAAATCAAGATAGAAAATAAAAAACTGTTTTCTGAAAATAAACGCACCCTTTATATAAGTTCTCATCTTCTTCTTCGTACTAGTAAAAGCCACATCTACGAGAACCTTAGATGTAGATAATATTGAAAGCTATCAAACCAAGTAATGATGGTATTCTTTCATATTTGTGCACTTCATTTCATCTGCAAAGTAAACAATTTTTATCAATCTTTGTTTGTAAAAGACAGCAGTACAGCACTAATATCCCAACATAATGTCAATTTTTTTTATACTTGTCGAGCTCGGGGTCCCCTGGCAGTCCTAGAATTTAAACCTTGGCTGCTGATTCTTCATTTGCTGATTGTTTTCCACATCGTCTTCTCCATTCACACACAGCCTTGGAGTTGGAATCCACTTTCTTGAAGCCTTTGACGTGTGTTAAACTTATGAAGAACCTTTCTCATGGCCTATATCTTTCAAGAAAAATCAATCTACAAGAGACCCACTTGCATGATTGAACTTGGCACACATAATCTTAGGATTTCCATGCCCAGAAGAAAAAGTGTTCTACAATTATCACCCATAGAAATTTGTCAACTTAAAGTTCACATCAAGACTTAGCAGCTAAGAAGAAACAAGAAAAACTACATAATCTAATCAAATAAAATTATATATTAGAAAAATTCGGATTAAACTCAAGTTATATGTCAACTCAACTCGATCGAAGTTCCACCACCATCGATCATTGGCAAGCACGTCATCATCAGTCTCTAATTTCAAATGGCAGTTGGGCAGTTGTCAACTGCCTATAAGTGGGCATAAAGTTGAAGAGTTAGCGGTTGAATAGTCCACAGGGTTAGGAATGCCCTGGAAGGAAAGGACTAATAAGCCCGGATTTCCAGAAGCATGTGAGAGGAGCTTGTTGCTTCCACTTATTTGATAAAAGTTGGAGATTAGCCATTACAGAATCTTCTATTACAAGTGCTACCTTACTAGCAACGCATCTAAATATTCTTTCTCTGACTTTGCAATTTGATCAGCCATCTTTTCTGATGTTTGTGTACTAGAAAGTGCTGTGCTCTGTCACTTGCCCACTTGATGCTTGATGCTTGATGCTTGATGCTTGGATTCTCTTCAGCAGGCGAGTTACTTCAGCATCATGATCTTCTCTTTGTGCTCGCGTGTATCTTCCTGTGAAGAATTTTGATCTGGGTATTCGTAAAATTGCTCAGATATATTCCTTTTTGACTTCTTTCCTCTAACCCTAACCTCGTAATTGAGTTTGGGGCATAATTGATGGTTCTCCTCATGTGGGTTGTTGCAAGTTTTGCTGATTGTGAATACTGATGATGCGGACAGATCATCACGTTCTAATTGACTGTAGCTTTCCATAAATAGGTGATTTTTAGTGCTTTCAGTCCCAATCTGGTAAAGCATGAAATTTTTCAGTTTTTGTACTGCCGATACTTTCTATCTTATGGCGTTAAACTGCAAGTATATGTAAGTTGGCGTGGTCCGATGAGGGACAATATGGATGATGGAGAGATAGAGCTTTCAGATCGTGTTTTGTTACCGAATACAGATTCATCAAGCAATTTTCAGGGCTCAGCATCAGTAGATTCATTTCTTGACGATTTGTTGAAGAACACCAGGACGTGTACTCACACTCACACCTGTAACCCTCCTGGTCCTGATGCAACTCATACACATACATGTTACCACACGCACACTCAAGTTATTGCTTCTGAAGAAGAAGAAGGTAGACAGAACAAGGAGCGTTCCAAATCAAATTCCAAAAGGCCATCAGGAAACAGAGAGGCCGTGCGCAAGTACAGAGAGAAAAAGAAGGCACAAACTGCTTACTTAGAAGAGGAAGTTAAGAAACTGCGTGTATTGAATCAGCAATTAGTCAGGAAACTTCAAGGTCAGGCAATTCTTGAAGCTGAAGTCTCTAGGCTCAGGAGCTTATTGGTTGACCTGAGAGGGAAGATTGATAATGAATTGGGTGCATTTCCATTCCAACAGCAGGGTGCCAATAGTACCATTTTTAAGGATGGTGACTGTGGCTTGCTGTCGCCGAGCACGTTGGTTGCACCACAGTGTGGGGTGGATTTGCCTTGCTTCAATCTACAAACAGGGTCATCATCACAAGGTAGTGTTGGTGGAAATGGGAAATTGTTCCTGTCATGGGAAGGGAATTGTCAGGCTGCTATAACAGATTGTGAAGTTAATGCAACTAATCTTTCAAACATTGAAGGACATAGGAGGAACACAGTTGAATAAACGTTGTCTTATCTGCATCTCAAGCTCCATAACTGGATCGAAATCGTAAGTTCCTTTGATCTTTTTTGATATATTGAAGTTACAAAGTAGTGCTTGGATGTGGTTATAGTGTGTCTAATGAGAAAAATACAGCCTTTTGATTGTATATAGTACACGTTCAAATAGCTTTACACACAGTTGAATAACTGTGGTCTCATCTGCATCTCAAGTTCCATAACTGGATCAAAATCGTAAGTTCCTAGGATCTTTTTTGATATATTGAAGTTAAGTAGTACTTGGATGTGGTTATGGTGTGTGTCTAATGAGAAAAGTACAGCCTTTTGATTGTATATAGTACACTTTCACATAGCTTTATCTTTGTATCTTTTGGTGAAAGTGAAACTACACGTATGTACTTCAGTTTTTTGCTTATGCCTGGAGAATAACCAGCAATATTTTAACAGCTCGAGTCGATACACTATAATCATATATCAATAACTCGTTCATAGAATCATGGACTAGGGTTAACAAGTTAGTCCGGTTATGTCTGAGCCGGTAACTTAACAGATTAAGCCTATACCGTAGAGCTTTGTTCAGTAGAATTTTTTCCTTTAGATCTTATCGGAGAATAACTTTTCTAAAAAAGACTATTTAGCTATCATTTGAAAAAGAACTCTTTTTAAAAAGCATCATATAGTAGCTGATTAACAACATAAAAATAAAAAGTGCTTTTAATTTTAACTATATTTTATTTTGTAATAAAATTATTTTTGCATATAAATATTATTTAAAGTATATTAAACAATATGCAAAGGATAATATATTAATTATTATATAATTTTAAACCATATAAAATATGTATGAAAATATATTTAACCAAATATTTTATATGGATTATAAGTAAAACTAATGTTAAAAATAAATATTAAAGCATATAAAAATTAAATAATATTATATGAATCTCAAAATAAATATTCAAGTTGAGTAAATAGTTAAATACATTATAAATTATGCATTTTATTATAATATAAGAAGATTTGCAACACCAAACTATACGTTACAAAACAACTGACCAAGAGATTAAAGAAGATGAATTCGCATGATATATGTGAAGATGGGTTTGTGAGTATTATAGAAATTATGTGTAAATCATAAAGACAAAAGGGACTAAAAATAGATTCATTAATTGATCTGAAAAATCTACCCAAAAAGTCATTTGAGACTTTTTTTATAAGGTCCAAATTTAAACTTTGGCTGTTAAAAAATTATATCTAATAAAAAATATTTTTATTTCACAGTTAAACATTCTTTTAAAATAAAAAAGGATTTTATAGTAAAAAAAGTGCTTATTGAATTTTTAAAAACTTATCTAAACAGTCACTAAATCTGATTTAATTGGACTTAATATTAAGTATCTGATCAATCATTATGGGTTTGGGTTTAACCAGAACTCTAACTCAAGCTTATATGTTGCTACAATTTCAATGAATAGTCAATGATACAGTTTGGACTGGAGAAGTGAGGGAGCTACTTTGTTTGAATTGTCGTTAGGCCCATGAGACGAACTCTTAGTTCCAAAATGGACTCCGTGCTAATGTGTGAAAAACTGAAAATGGTTCACTAATTACCTTGCTACGAAGGGAAAATATGTGGTTTCCATTACATAGAATTAGAGATAGCACTCGGTCCGGGCCAAAGTTGACATGTAAAGCCCAATCAAAACATAGTATTAAGGATAGCACCCGGTTCGGGCCTAAGTTAACAAGTAAAATCTGTTCCAAGCAAGATTTAGATCAATTTCGGATCTGAAACAATTACTTCAAAATGACATTATTTTGACGCAAGCTCTAGAAATAAAGTAATATAGAGAAGATAAAATTGTTTCGAGCACCGATAAAATTAGAAGCGCCCCTTGTTTTAAAAAGAGAAGGACGGGTTATTCACATTTCAGTTGATGGTTAGAGGTAAATTATTGGATCAAGTTAGATTTTATAATCCGTCTTCGTTAACCACTCGGGCATCGACTTAGGAAGAATCAATTTCATGGTTGTTATATTAATAATGATATTACTAATCTATCATCAACTTCCTTTCTTAATACGCTACCCGGGGAAGTGCTGCCTCACCGTGTCTACTCTACATAGTGCAATACTCCCAAGTCCTAACACAAATCTGTCAGGTCATGTTGATTTTGACGGTAATGAACAGAACAGTGCAGGAAATATCAGACAAAACTGTTTGCTAATCACAGTACTACATCCTCAAGCCAAACCATGTAAAGAGAGACCAAGCGAAACAGAAGAAAGTCACATCCACCCAAGACCAACCAAGGACATGGCTTGGGTTTATCTGGACCTACATGATTGATTTCTCTTAGCCTATGCTTTCCGACCATAAAAATCTGGTTTGTTCGACGTTTCTTGGAAGCAAGAGGAGGCCACATGGGGGCTCTCTCTCTCTGCCCCCCCCATCTTCCCCTACTTGGCTACTTGTCCTGTCTCTCCGTTTGTTTTATTAATGCTTCTCTTTAAATTTTCTTCGCTAGTCAATTTCTGCCTCCTCCTGTCTGATCTGTTCCATCTCATTATTCTGCCCCCTCCCAATCTGGCCCAACTCCCCTAAATTTACGGTCCGAGCTCATTTCGAAATCTATTTTGATTGCTCGTTTTAGTTTTTAAATTTATCAAATTTTAAAATTTTAAAAAACAACTAATGTTTACAAAAATTTGTAAAATAACGTATTTAAAGTTTAAAAGGTTCAATTTTATCATAAAATAATTAAAAATTAAATAAAATTAAAAATTTTAAAATATTATTAAAAAATACTATCTTTAATTACTAAGAATGTAAAATTTAATTAAAAAGGAAAAAAGTAAATAAAAATTAATTTATTAATTTACGAAACTAACTGATTAATTAATAAGTTGATCGATTTTTAACAATAAGGGTTATTAAAGTAAATTGAATCGAAAAGTCAACTAGTTCAAGATTTTTACTGTTGAGCGGGTTAAATTGGCCTATTCGGCTGTAAAAATTTTGAACCGTTCAATTTTTTATTTGGTTTTCAACTTTCCAGTTCAATTTATTTTAATAAATTTTGTTGTTAAAATTCGATTAATTTATTAATTAATCGATCAACTTTTGCAAATTAATAAGTTCTTATAAGTTAAAATAAATTAATTAATTTTATTTAACATTCTCTTTTTTCAATTAAACTTTGTTATCTTTAATAAATAAGAATAATTTTTTTAAAAAATATTTCAAATTCTTTAATTTTATTCAACCGATTGTACAATACTGAAATAACCTTTTAAACCAAAAATCTTTTGTTTACTAATTTAACTTTCAGTTTTGTAAACATTTAGAAAAACATCAATTTAAATCTAAAATTAAGTAGTTTAAATCTTTTAGATTGATCGTCAAGTTTAAAATTTAATTTAATTTATGAATTTTAAATTAGATTAGATTGAATTTAAATCCAATTGTGTTGTTTATATATTTAGGGGACTTCATTTATATTTATTTTTTTAAAAACATTATTTAATAAATTAACGAGTTAAAATTTTTAATCCAACGTGCTTTCAACCGTTATTTTTTCAAGTCACCAAAATAAGAAACGAATTTTATTGTAACTCAAATATAAAATATTTAAATTGATAAATACATAATAAACAACACCTAATCAATCTCCGTCGTTGCTACCAAAAGGCAATGATTAAAAAATCGAATTTGTTCAGTTGATCCGACTGTTAAAAATTTTTGAATTATTCAATTTTTTAATTTAATTGTTAATTTTTTAAATAATTTTTATTATTAAAAATAAATCAATTTATTAATTAATTGGATAATTTTTGTAAATTAATAAGTTTTTATAAATTAAAAACTTAATTAATTTTTATTTAATAATCTCTTTTTTCAATTAAACTTCAAATTCGTTAATAAATATGAATAATCTATTTTAATTATATTTCAAATTCTTTAATTATATTTAATTTTTAGTTGATTTTATAATAGTTTAATTCTAGTTAATCGTTTTAAAACTTTGTCTTACCAATTTTACTTTTAATTTGATTTTTAAAACATTACAAAAGGTACTGAAAATTAGTTGAGATATCCTCTACGAAATATGCTTGTGAGCAATATTAGAAATGAGTATGGTGACGAGTTTGACTTGGTCCAATCCACCGTCGAATCTTTTTTGCAAAATGACTCGAGTTTAATCTAAAATTCGACAGAGTTTGAGTATCACATATCGAGCTTGAATTGAAATTAATCTAATTTTGCTTGTGACAAAATTTTAAAATGATCTCTTTTAATTTTAAATTTTTATATTTATATACTAAAATAATATTAATTTTAAAAGAAGAATTAAAACTGTTCCAACACATCATCCGAACCTTATTTCGAAACTTGAGCCTTTAATTTTTTCCAAATTTTAAATATCAAAAGTTTATTCTTAAATATGAAAGGAATGTATTAAATTGTTAAATTTTTGCATTAATTTAAAACAAAAAAATCGGATTTTACCAAATGGAAAATACTATTTCTCAAGAAAATCGAGCTCCTATCATTAAAAATTTTAATCTTCAGACATGAAAGAGACTTATTATGGCCTTTTACATGCAACTTCGTGAGATTGGAACTTACTCAACTGCTTCGACGAAGTGTCCAAGCAAAAGAAGAAACATACCTTTAATTGCCGGCGGCCATTATGTTATTTTCTGAATTTTTCTTAAAGTGGTCCTCGTGAAAATCATGTTTTGTTGACCTTTTCATCTAACTTTGGTCCATTTTGTCAATCCTCTTGAAACTTTTGAAACAAAAGGAAAAGGAGCACCACATGCGGATATTGGATTTTCAAAGAAAAAAATTAAAATTGTTAAAACTTAATCACTTATATAATTATTATAATGAAAATTTTCATAGATATATAATTAACGTTTCATATAAATTTCTTATATTATGTTTGTTTGGTGAATTTGTTCTCTAACAAGTACTCGTATTTTTGTTTAAATATTTTCATACTTTAATCTATGAGATCGACAACTTTCTTTATAAAGTAAAATAAAATTTGCGTTAATTCTTTATATTCTATTAATATTCAGTTTTAATAAAACAATGAATAGGAAACAGTTTAATGATAATAAATAAATGCAATATGAATCTTATAATTATAATCTCATTATAATTATATTTGGATTATATAATTTTCTAATGAACTGCATTATATACATCTAACCATATAAAAGATAAAGAATATCGTTAAATTATTTCGTTATCAAACTACAACTAATTAGTTGAATGTAAGATATAAACTAATAGCTTGAAATTATATTGTTAAATCTAATCGATTCAAAACCAGTATATATCGAGTATAAATTAAAAAAGATTTTGTTTTAAATTTTAAATTAAAAAACATAAATTAGTTTAGCTCGAATTTGACTAGACTTTCAAGCCTTGAACCAGGCCTAGATAATTATAAAATTTTTGGGTTAGGACTGGCCTAGATAATTATAAAATTTCTACTTATTCCTTGAAAGATGACTTAGTACACTAATTAGTGATAATAATTAAAAAAGAGAGAGAACAAAGAAGAAGAGGAAAAGGAAAAAGACAGGAAGGGCAATAATAGCTTAAGAAAAAGCTCTTTACCTTAATGATAAATAAACCAAAGAAAAAGTAAGGCCGACGAGACAAAACCAAACATGCCTACCTAAACCTCTCTTTGTCTCATCTCTTTAGTATTTCAATTTCACTTAACTATAAATATGTAAGGAGTCATGACATTTTGTGATAATTGATACAAATACATCCCCTCCTTTATATAAAGTCATTGTCTCTTTGTGCATTGAAAGAGACGTTGTACGCATTACAGACAAACCTTTATTTGTCGCCTTTCATGTTCATGACACAAGCCGCCCTTTTTTTTCCCAGTTCTTACTTAGCACTTCCCAAACTCCTTTTTTTCCTTTGCCTCCTCTCGTCTCTCTCAGGCTTCAGCATTCTCATCAGTTTCAAATCATATGATTAGATGTAATGATTAACCAAATACTCATGAAATCGAAAGTTATAAAAGTAAAAGACTACAAAGTAACTTAAACCCTACACAATCAAACTCATTTTTAATTTAAGTTAAATTTAAATTCAATTTTAAGATATGTAAATTCAATTAAACAAGTTATTAGAGCTAGAAATAAAAAAAATTATACTCAATTTAATTAAAAAAAGGAATTGGATTTTTTTAAAGTCACAAAAATAGCTTTTTGTAAAAATACAAAAGAATACTGCATATATTATGATCTTCTTCAGATTCCAACAAAATGAAAGTTGTTTTAGATGGATGCACACTTATTAAGAAAGTTAATGAAATGTTTGATATACCCTTATTAATTACATTTTGAAGTGTCTTGAAAATATAATTTATGTAATTAGGATGTGAGAGAAATTAAAAGATAATTTTGGAAGTAAAATTATAATCATGCATGAAAAGTCACAAACGACACTTATTTTGAATAATTAAAATGACTTTTATTTTAAACAGGAGAGAGTAATAATTTTTTCATGTGGGTATACTGATTCACAATAATTCCAAATTAGCTTTGACCAATTTGTCTTTTTGACTTCGGTCCATAGTTCATTTCCATCTGAGAGGTATCTTCGGATTTATCATATAATCTTATACGATGTAATTGTTTTATGCGTACAAGTTGAAAGGAAGGACAAGGCTTTATGAATAATTAATGATATAGTATTTTTTGGTAGCTAGAGAGATGTCAACATCAGCGTATTATAATCATTAGTATACTTGATTAGCTATCAGGTACTGCAATTATTAAGAATCTTGTAATAACTATTCGTTGCAAACAGAATTAAGACAGTACAGGCTTGTACTTAGCATACCCGAGTCTTGATGAGTCCGAGAGAATTGAATAATTTATTATTTTAGAGTAAAATTTACGAAAATGCAATTATTTATTAATTATATATTTTAAATAAGTTATATTAGATGATATGTATGATCCAATTAATTCCACCTACACATAAAAATTATTTATAAGAGAATTATTAATAATTATAAAGACTTGAACTCAAAATTAGTAATTCTAAAAGTTATTTGAAGGGTACACCATTTTACAAATAAAAATTAAGTTTTTTATTAATAAAATTTGTAGTTAGTATCTTTTTATGCATAATAATTTACAACAAGTTTGAATTCTAAATAAATTATTTGATAAATCAGTTCGTTGGACTTAAAATGACATATTTGTTTCAAGTAATACTTACAACTCGTAATTAGGGCTATCGACGTTTATTCAGTTTGGTCCAATATGAAGTCAACAAATATGACACAAATTGATTGGATTTTGGATTAGGTTTGTATTTGAGCAGCTCGAGCTTAATACGATCAAAAGTTAAAAATTTTCAAAAAAAAAAGGTTATTTTTTAAAAAAGTTAAAATATATTGAATCAAACTTGATTCAAATTTGACTAAACCTGATCAAGCTTTGAATTACTTAAGCTCAAACTTAAGTTGAAGTTGAAGGTCTCAAGTTTGATTGAGTTTTGGACCAAACTGAAACTTTGACCATAAATGTACTCGAGCTCAAATCGATCCATTGTGACTAAATTAAACCTGACCATAAATGTACTTAAACCCAAACCAATCTATTGCCACCTGTGATGGTATTGTGTCCATACTCCTAATAAATCATTCCCTTCTCTATCTTACTGAAAGCTGATAGCAAGTGACATTATTGAAAGGAAAGGTTATTTGGTTAAAAACTGAGAAAGGACTCGGTGAAACGGGACCATGTACACATTGGCATTGAAAGGGACTGTACTTATCAGACTCTGGTCCCCGACTTACGCACTTACGTCTTTCTGAAAACAATATAACGGCATGCTTTGGAACAATTACTTCAGCCTCTGTCCGTGACTTCTGGTGTATAAACAAGCCTGCCAACGCTGAAATAAATACCCGACTTTATGGTCATATAATTAAACTAAAAGTACAATTTAAAATTTAAAAATTTTATTATAATATAATTTAAATTATAACGACTGAGAAGTTTAAATTCAACGTTAACATTTTTAAAACATTCAAAATTAAAGATTTCTGTTATAATCAAACAAAAAGATGTAATAAATATACATTATTTATTTATTTATTTATTTATTAAATATTAAAAACAGTTTAAAATTTTATTTTAATAAATATACATAATTTATTTGTTTTTTGAGAACCTATTGATGAAGATCTCATAACATAATATGATGTACGTGTGCCAGTGAGATTCATCCATAGATTTTTTTTAAATATAAAAGAAATATAACGTTATCATTAACGTATAGTTGCAGTCGTCTCGTGCGGTTGAGTTAGTAGAGTGGGAGGTATAGGGTTAAAAGATTCTGTTTTTGAATTTTTTTATTTACATTCTCTCAATCGAACTTGTCGTACAAAATTTACCTAATATAAAATACCCGGTTGATGTAATTTGTAAGCTATTGCCTTAATTAAAAAATGTAGCTATTGCGCATCTAAAAAATAACAACAATGGATTCCTTCATTTAAAAAAATATATAATTGTAATTTAGATTATTATTTTAAATAACGTTGTTTTCTTAAATTTTAAAAATAAAAATAAAATATTTCAATTCATTATTTTAAAATCACTATACACAACCAGGTCTAGTATGTCTGTACTTCATATTTGTACACGTGTATACTTAGCAGTGCTTTTTGCTGTAATGAACGTATCTGTCGGAACAATAGGTAAACTCGTACTTTGTAATAGCGATAAGTTTAAGTCACATGAACAACTTCTCGGTTAGAATTGACTTACAGCCGGTTTGGAATTAGATGAATCGTCTATTTGGAACAGAAAAGTATGCATGAATTGAATTCATAAGAGGAATTGAAACTCATTATCTTTATTAATTCAATTCATCCAATATTTCACGCGATTTCAATTCCTTAACGCTGCTGCTGCTTTTCTTTGCTCTTTCTTTTGCTTTTAAGCAAGCATCTAAAAACTAAAGCGTCTTTTTTATCGGAGTCCTTTATTTTTCAAAATAGTCCACATATGTTCACTTACTTAAATAACTATCAAAAGTGATTTTTATTTTTAATCTGTTTTTATAATTTATTATTAACTAAATATATTATTTAATTATTTAATATATTAATCATTAATACAGATTATGAATAATCTAATTTGATATTATATA
>JAOSBP010000004.1:472487-486810 GCA_027563825.1 Erythroxylum mucronatum
ATTTATAAATACAATTTTGATTTTAAATTATTTAATTTATTAATAATTTAATCCAAACTGTGTAATTGAATTCAATTTTAACATTACTGGATTTGTTCCAAACAGTGTAATTGAATTCAATTATAATATTACTGAATTTGTTCCAAACAGTGTAAATTGAATTCAATTCTACTGTCATTAATGTAATTAAATCCAATTTATTCATGAATTCAATTCACTGTATTCCAAACAGCCCGTTACGAAACATAAAATTTCACTTGTCATCGCTGATAGGATTAAAAGTCCCTCTTTGTGATAGGTAATATATAGATCAAAACAGTTAAAAGATTTACGAGAATGAGAAGAACCTCTTTAGGTATAAGGAGAACTTTTATCCTAATTTTAGTATGCTAAAGTTTTTTATTTAAGGCATAATTGAAATTCAATTTATTAATCTGTATCTTTTATTTTTTGAAACTTATAAAGCTCTTTTATTAAACCCCGATCAATGAACTTATAAAATCTTTCAAATTGTATCTGATTAAATTAAGGTATTGTAGATATTCCTACATCTGGTATTTTGAATTTCCTATTTATTGATATTATTGGATCGTTCTTAATCCAATTATATTTTCAGTAAGTTTCAACATATTTATATAATTTTTTATAGTTCTTTATATCAAAATAAGGTTGTGTATTTAGACTTTTCTAAATATCACGTTTTTTTTGTTTAGACCAAAGTATTCACCGACGGATCCAGTAATTAATTCACTCGCTGGTTTGTAAGCATCTCACAAGGTGAGACAGCTGACCCAATAATTTAAAGCTGCTCTATACCCGAAGTCAAAATTTATTGATAAATTAATAATTTAAATTATTTAAATAATCAATAATATACTCTTGATACGAACATACGCTTATTATTAACAATTGAATCTACTATTCCCGCGATTAAGTATACAATACCTAAATTATCTAATACTTATAAATTATATATTTAAAATAAAATACGGATCGTCACATCTGCAACTCTCTACTATGTTCTATGATCAGATGAATTGGCTCGGTGCTTTGTACTCCAGTCTAGTCCTGAACTTGGATCTTCAGGTGCCCGTGGAATAACAATTGCACACTTGGAGGGGGTGTGTGAGCTCAAAATCTTCAATCATTGTATCAAAGAACTTGGTTTTTGAAGAATAGCTCTGTGATTTTGTCTTCAAGTACACTTGTGTTAAGTTTTATCGCTCGATTCACACAACTCTTGGACAAGTGAAAGAAAACGACATGCAAATAATTTGCAATTGTATATTAACAGCAGACGTTCGACGTGTTGTCTGGCACAATCTGGGAGCCAGGATGTGCGTTGCATAGTATTTTTCTTCACAGCATCACTTCAGCTTTGAAAACGTCACAAATTGCTCAAAAAAAGATCGATCCTTAAGATACGATAAGATTCATACTGCTGTAATTATATTATCTATTAAATACAATTTCACGGGATCATAGGTGATGGATGTGTATTTTCAATCATATATGATCATCAATGGGGTTAAGTTTGAATTTTCAAGTAAGTTTGAGTTCAATTTAAAGTTTAACTGACTTAGGTTCGAATCTAAACATCAATGTTTTTCAAAATTAAACCCGTCTGATCAAGGACGTATCTAGAATTTTTTTGGGTGGGGTAAAATTTTAATGGAGGCAAAATTTTATTTTTTTATTAGATCAAAACTTAAAATAATAATTTTTTCTAGTGAAATTTTTTAGAGGCAGTCCCAGTGTAGCTCCGTCCATGCATCTGATTGGCTTGATAATGAAAACTTTGAACTGATCTTTTTTTATATATATTTGAGCATTTTGATATTGTTTAGTTTAAAAAATTTTGTTGTTAAAAATCAATCAGTTTATAAATTAATTATCTAGTTTTTGTAAACTTATCAGTTTTATAAATTAAATAATTAATTTTTATTTTACGTTTTTAATTAAACTTTAATTTTTTTGATGAGTAGAGACAATCTTTTAATTATTTTTCAAATTCTTTAATTATATTTAATCTTTAATCGGTTTTATGATGATTTAATAACAATTAAAACTTTTAAACTCTAAACCTTCTGTCTTATTAGTTTAACTTCTCGTTTGTTTTTTAAAATATTACTAAACATAATTAAAATTCAACCTAAGTTTGGACTGAGTCAGTCGAATTTTTAAACTCAAAATAAGTTTGTTTTTCCTTAATTTTTAAGCTTGAGTCCAACATGAACTCAATCAATTCGAATTTCACTCATATCAGAGTAAATTATGATCTTACGAGCAACTTTTTAAAATAATTAATAATGTTAATTCTTTATAACCGAAAGACCACGGAAACAAAGATTACATACAATTGAAGATTCTCAACTCAAATACGAGGTCAATCGGATTTAAACAACCCGAACCTGATTGTGCCCAATCTAATTCTATTATTATTTTATTTAAAACTAAGAAAATGACGTGGGTTAAGCTGAATAGCCAAAATCGACTCAACTTAAATTTAAAAAAAACAGTCTGAAGCTAACTCAAAACTCAATCAACTTGAACTAAATTTGTTAATTCATTTCATTCGGAATAACGTTGTTTTCATCAAAACTTTTGAATTTTAGATCAGGTTGAACAACAAAATTTTTCTCTAACTTAAATACTAAAAAACCAAAGTTTGAGGCTAACTCAAAACTCAGTCAACTTGAACTGATCTATTAGGTCATTTGATTTAAAATGGCGTAGCTTTCGTTTAAAATTATCAAATTTTAAATCGAGTAAGACTAAATAGCTAAATTCGATTCAACTTAAATCTTAAAAAAATAAAATTCAAGACTAATCCAAAACTTAATCAACTCGAACTGAATCGCTTAATTTCAACCGAATCAGACTAGACTAATGCCGAATCTTATAAATACTGACATTTTTCTTCAAAGTTCAATATATTTTTCAACTTCTGATGATGCAAGTCCCATAATTGAAGTTGCTATACATTTTTATCAAATGATGGAGGGAGAGAAAGGACGTGGACAGGGAGGTGGAGGTATGAATGATGGTTTAATGGGCATAAGGTCCTACGTGAATTGACAAACATTTGTCTATATACATTCCATGTGAAATCCGCAATGAACATGTGCTCAAAAGCTTCTCTTTCCAACAAATTTAACTTTTTACATGTTATCTTTTTGACATTAAACAAATACAAACATAAACTTTAATCATGCCCTAAACTTTATAATTTATAAAATTCTTTAAAAAATCTTCTAATTTTAAATTTATCATAATTAAAAAATAACGACAAAATAAATGTAATGTAAAATATCAAATGTTGACTAATCAAACATTATTTACAGTACCATTTAACCCAGTTTTTAAACTCGAATTAAGCTAATTGGATATGACTCAAACTAATAATTTATCGTAATTACGTTAAATTATTAGTTTAAGTTGAATATAATTAGTTTGGACTAGATTTAAAAACTAAGTTAAATTATCATATTAGTGATGTTTAATTAGATTCTGGTTCAGCCTGATCTTGTTGAGGTTGAACGTCGTTGTTTGGATTTATGATCTGTGCGACTCTGGCTATGGAATACAGGCAAAACAGATAACGGCGGGCTGAGAGTTAATTCCTGGGAGGCATCTCCGACGCTCAAGCCAGTCTTTTGGTGTAGGTTTCGGCTGTTGAAAATAGAAGAAAGTAGGGTTGTAATTTCATACTTAAATCAGGGAGGAATGGTACCTTATATACCTGGGGTTACCGCTAGGTTTAGGTCTTTACGTGAATCGTCGTGTTTGCATGGGAGATTATCTCCTGTGACTGGGCCTTCGATGTCCGGACCTAGAGCTCGACCTGGTAAGGCCGGTCCAGCCGACCCTACCAGATTCAAATTGCGCATCTTAATTTGATATTATTTTGAACTATCTATTTTTAAACTTAAGATTAAAATGATATTGTATTAAAATTTTTAAAAAATGACATTTTTTTGTAACGAGACGTGTAATTAATTCGAGCTGACTTCTAAACTCGATCTCAAAATCCTAATTAATCGAATAAGACACATTAATTTCAAGCCAAATCAGGCTTGCTTTTATCCTTATACCGAATATTAGTAATGATAGTGAGTGCCCAAACCCCACGTGGCTTCTTTTTTTCTTGCATCTTTTCTAAAGTACCAACTCCATTTTTTACTGAACATTAATGCCCATTTTTCACTATCTTATGTTTCTCTCTTTTAGTCTCCATATCGTACAATGATAGGTCGTGAAAAAGGCGTAAAGAAAAGGTAAGTGTGTTATGTGATGTGAATTATAACAGTCACTTTGTGCTTAGTCTTTGGAAAGAGAGAGGTGAAAAGAGGACAAATGAACAGAAAGTTGTAAGAAATCCAACAATCATTTACTTTTGTGGGGGCAACTTACATATGATGTCGGTACATATAATTCGTGTTAGGAATATGCATAAAAATATGTATAAAAAAAATAACTACGAGTTTTCTTAATAAATTTTAAAAATTATATAATTTTTAGAATTATAACAAAAATGACGTGTTTAAACATTAAAAACCTACTCTTGTCTAATAATTAAAATTTTCCAAATTTATAAAAAATGTTGGGAATTGGATTTTTAATTATAAATTATAAAATAGATTAAGATAATATTTAAAATTAAACTTTTAATTAATTAAAATTATGATATACTTACCAAAGTTTTAAAAATCGGATCGAAAGTTAAATCGGCAAGACAAAATATTAAAGATTTAAAAAATTCAATCGATATTAGACTTTTATAAAATTGGGTAAATATTGAATAAAAATAAAATTTTTATAATATGACTAAAATATTTGTCTTTACCTATTGGTTCAGCCAGATTCTGCTGAAGTTGACCATCATTGTTCTGATCCATGGCCTAAGCAATTCTGGCTATGAGATACCTGCAAAATAGATAAAAACGTGCCGGGGGTTGGTTCCTGGAAGGTCCCTCCGACGCTCAAGTCAGTTTTCTCGTAAGGTTTTGGTTGCCATAAACAGAGAAAAGTAGGGTTGATTTGTCATACCTAAGTTACGGTAGAATTATGCCTTATATACCTGAGATTGTCATTAGGTTTAGATCTTTACGTGAGTCGTAGCGTTTGCATGGGAGTCTAACACCCGATGGACCGAATGGGCTGTGGTCATTGGGCCGTCGATATCCAAGCCCGGGGTTGGGCCGGTCAAGGCCGGTCCAGTCGACCCGACCACCTATCAAATAATTTAAATTTTAATTAAAAGGGAAAACTTTTAAATAAAAATAATTGATTTATAAAAAATTGCTAATTTATGAAACTAATATATTAATTAATATATTAACAAATTTTTAATAATAAAATTATTAAAATAAATCAAATCAAAAAATTAGAAACCAAATCTAAAATTCAACCAATCCAAAATTTTTATAATGAACTGATTAAAAAAAGATAAAAGAAAGATTCGAGGAAAGATCCTGGCATTTCCCACTGGTGGTTCGTTTAACCGGACCCCATGTTGTCGCAATCAGGCAACTTGTGCGTTTTGTGGTGGGCCGTGGGCCCCGACTAAGATGTTTGCTCCTCTTTTTTCTTTTTTAATACCTTCCTTTTTAAAACTTTAATGATGAGATTAATTTACCTCGACGTTCGCGTCCCGCCTGCTAATGTAGGGTAAGCTTTATCAAAGATAGAAGTTGGATTGTGAAATGAGTAGCTCAAGTGATAAGCAAACTTTTATGAGTGTAATTGAAGTTTTGAGTTTGATTCATTTAATTTTTCGAGAGTAAGCCACTATTGAGGTTATACTGGTAGAATTTTTTTTAAGAAGTTATTTAATTATTTGATTGTTATTTAATATAAAAATAAAAATAAAAAAATAAAAATACTTTTAATTGTAACTATATTTTATTTTGTAATAAAAAATATTTATATATAAAAATATTATTTAAAGCATATTAAATAATATGCAAAGCACAATTTATTAAATATTATATAATTTTAAACCATATGAAATATAAATAAAAATATATCTAACAAAATCTTTTATATGTATTATAACATAAGTAGAACTAATATAAAAATAAATATTAAAATATATAAAAAGCTAAATAATATTATATAAATCTTAAAATAAATATTTAAGTTGAGTAAATAGTTAAATACATAAGCATTTTATTGTAATAAAGAAGATAGTTTGCAAGATAAACGTGAAGATGAATTTACAAATATTGCGAGAATTATATGTAAAACATAAGACCAAAAGGGACTGAAAATTATACTCATTAATTATTTTGAAAAATCTACCCGAAAAAAGCCATTTGAGAGGTTTTTTGAGAAGTTTCAAATTTAAGCTTCTTAAAACGTTGCATTTTGGCTACTAAAAAAGTTATATCTATTAAAGTGATTTTTATTTTACAGTCAAACACCATTTTTCTTAAAAAAGACTTTTATGATAAAAAAGTACTAATTTTTATTTTTAAAATACTTACTCAATTTACAATTAAAAATGACACGGAGATCGTGAAACTAATTATAGACTAATTAATGAGCAACAGATGTTCACTAAACGGGATCGGATGTGCTATTTTTTTTATGGTGTTTTTATTATATTTTATTAAATCTTATCCACGTACTCTACATAAATATATGAATAAGATTTAATAGAATAGAGTTACAACAAAAATAATTTGAACAAAAATTTTATGTCACGAGATACCCTTTACATTATTAGGTTATTTCACTTCATGGCCTTTCAACCTCAAATGTCAAATTCCAAAATCTTAGAAATATTCTAATTTAGTTATAATCTTTATATGCTGGCGATCAATATACGAAGCGGTGAATTTAAAATAAGGCAGTGATGCTGAAACTTTACTGAAAACAAAAGAGTGCAAATGAAGTTTGGTATAATGGTTTAAATAATGATAATGTCTTGACTAATTATGTTTTTATTTGTTTAACAATGTTTTAAATTCCGATTAGGACAAAAGATTTAAGTTTTAAAAAGTTCAACCAGTATTACATTCTTATAGAGTCGATTAAGATCAAATAAAGTTAAAGAATTTAAAATATAATTAAAAGAGACTGTCCTTACTAATCGAAAAAATTTAAAATTTAATTAAAAAAGAGATTGTTAAATAAATATCAGTTGATTTATTTTAGATTTTAAGAATTTATTAATTTATAAAAATTAACAGATTAATTAATAAAGTGATCATTTTTTTAATAACAAGAGTTATTAAAATAAATCGAACATAAAAATTAAACACCAAACTAAAAAGTTAAACAAATAAAGATTTTTACGATTGAACTGCACAAATTAATTGAATTTTTTAATAAAATAACTTTATTCTTATAAATTGTGTTTATAATAAATACACATTTTAAGATCATGACAAATTAAAATTCTCCACTAAAAGATATATAATAAAATTTAAAATTAAAAACATTAAGACTAAAATATTAATAAAAAATAACCTGAACTTCATTTGATTTATTATTTTGTTTTCTGCAGAAAATTATAAAAAAGAGAGTTTAAAAAATAAATAATAAAAAGAAGCAGTAAGTGCGAGGATCTTACACAGAAAATTGATTGGAGATTTGACTGACCCCTCTGACCATCACCACTTTGAACATGCACACACAAAATATACCAATCATAAAAGCAATTGCCATTCACTCTCCAATCACCATACGTGGTGTCTATTCCTCCTCCTTGGGTCTCATGGCCTGTGACGGCGCGTGCGATTTCGTTACACATCATGGCAAGTGGGAAAGAACCAGCTTGCTCTGTTTTACGGTCTCGTAGATATAGAGAGAAAGAGATCGTTTTTATTGTTTTTGAGTGTGTCAGCAGAGGGGTGTTTGGGGGCAATAGAACGTGCATTATTTGAGGCAGTGATCTGGATCCACTCAAAACACGAGCATACTCTCTCATCTGGTCTTGGTCAAGAGAGATGGAGGGTTGGGGACATGTAGAGGGAGAGAGAGTGTCTACAGAGGTAAAGCTTTGACTGTCCACTACTAGCTCAAAACCCCAGAAAAAAAAAACCCTTGGTAGCAGAGCAGAGCAGAGCACACAGTAATTGCAGTGAAGCAATTGATGTTTCTCTGCTGGTGCTGTTACTAGCTTCTGCAAGCAGAAGGCGGTGGTTTGGCTTTTGTAGTAAGTTTGAGAGAGTATTGTTTCAACTTTGATTAGATACAGAGAGAGACCATTCAAATCATCTTCTTGGTCAGTGAGAGGAATTAGAGAAAGAAAGGTGTATTCTTTGGTGGGTAAAGACTGTACTCTGGTCAGGTGAAGAGGAGGATATAGACTCAGTTTTCTTTCCTGTTCTTTTTTTTTTTTGGATAATACTAGCTTTTGTTAATGTTGAAAAGAAAAAGAACACACCTTGGAACTTCATCATTTCACATCCTCTGTTTTTTCCTTGTTGTGCTTTTTGGTTTTTCTTGTTCTTTAGCTTTATTAAGAAATTCAACCACTTCCTCTTTCAAATGTTTATCTTCCTATCTATCCTTTTACTTTTGGCAAAGGCAACGATTGGCTTCTCTCATCAAGTTTCTTCCTTTTTAATCACACATACACACACACGGGAATACTCCTTTTGAACGTTATCTTTCCTTTTCTCTTTTCCTGCTTTCTCTTTACCTTTCTTTTCTTGGGTTTTGCAGGAACCAAAAGAAACCACACTGTTGCTCGTAATACTCTTCTTTCAAGTTGTTAGGTAGGGGTTTGTAGTTGAGAAAGAAGTTTTACTTGTCAGGAGTAAGAGTACGGAGACACAAAACAAAAGAACAAGGGTTGAGGTTTGGTGTGAAACCTACAGCTGAACTCGAGAAGTTGTGATAAGCTATGGATGGTTACGAAGCAACCAGAATTGTTTTCTCAAAAATCCAGAGCCTAGACCCGGAAAATGCTTCCAGAATCATGGGTCTTCTTTTGATTCAAGACCATGGTGAGAAAGAAATGATTAGACTTGCTTTTGGCCCTGAAGCTCTGGTTCACTCAGTGATCCTAAAGGCTAGGAAAGAACTTGGACTCAGTTCTCCTTCTTCAAGTCCCTCTTCACCATCTCCACTATTTTCAAGCAACCCCATATCTATCTCCAGGCAAAACTCTTCTTCATCGAGGCTTGGACTCAACATACCTTCTTCTCTAGCTATTCCAAACTTATCTTCATCAAATGGTTCTTCATGGAGTTGTGTCTCTGACCTCCCTAACGCTGATGACTTGATAAGTCCTAATGGTAGCTCACTTAATCCTGCTTCGGCCCCTTTCTTTGCTAATGGAAGTGGGGGATCTGATTTAATTGATGAATTCCAGCTACAAGACCAACTATCATTTCTTAACGATAACTCACAGAACCTTGGACCAAAAAGTTCGGATCTTTTCCACCTTCAACTAGATGCTTTATCAAGTCCAAATGGTCCCGATAACGATCCCATGTTGTTCCCCTCCTACTGGGGTGGTTCAGTTCATCGCCGCAGCTGCTCTGTTAACGACGCTTTGGCGTCGGAGGACCCAAGTTCCGAGTTGGGTTGGCGACCTTGTCTTTACTTTGCTAGAGGGTACTGCAAAAATGGGAGCAACTGTAGATTTGTCCATGGTGGGCTTGGAGAGTCTGATGGCACAAGTATGGTGGGTTCACCTAACAAACTTGACATGCTTGACCAGTGCCATGAAATGATTAGATCCAAGTCGGCTCAGCAACAAAGATTAGCTGCTGCTTCGCAGCTTATGAGCTCTGCTTCTTCTTTTCCTTACTCTCCTAAATGCATGAACTTTCTTCTTCAACAGCATCAGAGTGATAGTCAGAGGTACTCTCCTAAATTTTCTTGCCTTTAGGCTCAAAAACACTAACCGTTCTTTTGATATTCCTTAACCTTTTGTTGAAATTTTTGCAGAGCTGCTGCTGCTGCTTTGATTATGAGTGAAGACATGAACAAACTAGGCCGAGCTCGGTTGGATAGGAACGATTTGGTGAATCCAGCCTCAAGACAGATCTATCTTACGTTTCCAGCTGATAGCACTTTTAGAGAAGAAGATGTGTCGAATTATTTCAGGTTAGTTTTTGCTTTTGTGCGTTTCTTCTGTGAAATTGGAAGTTCTTATATTTGGTTCTTTTGTTACAGTATTTATGGACCGGTCCAAGATGTGAGGATTCCTTACCAACAAAAGAGGATGTTTGGTTTTGTGACTTTTGTTTATCCGGATACTGTGAAGATCATTCTGGCTAAAGGAAACCCTCATTTTGTGTGTGATGCTAGAGTTTTAGTGAAGCCTTATAAAGAGAAAGGCAAAGTTCCAGACAAGTACAGGCATTTTCTCTTGTCCTCATATCTCATTTTTCTTCAACCTCTTTACTGTACTTGTAACTTTAAGCAGTCTTGCTTAAGCTTTTAGCTATGGCGTTTTTTCAGGAAGCAACAGCAGCAACAAGGGGATAGGGGTGACTTCTCTCCTTGCGGTACCCCAACTGGTCTTGATTCAAGAGATCCTTTTGATCTCCAGCTTGGTAAGCAACGAAATCAAATCCAATCTTTCTGAACTTCAAAGTCACGTGTTTATGTCCTAATTCTGTGCCCTTTCTTCAAATGTAGGAGCAAGGATGTTTTACAATACACCAGACATGTTATGGAGAAGGAAGCTAGAAGAGCAAGCTGATCTGCAACAAGCTCTTGAACTTCAGAGTAGGAGATTAATGGGGTTGAAGCTTCTGGATGTCAAGAAACAGCATCATCACAGGGCTCTTTCTGCTGGAAGCCCTAATCCTTCTCCAACTCACTCTCCAAATGTGTTTAATCAATCTTTTGCTTTCCCTCCACTCCATTCCAGGACCGAAGTTCCCCAAGGTATGCATCTCCTGTAATTATTCTATTCAGAACCGATGTTGATTAATGTGGAGTAAACTTTACAGTGAAGCATTCTTCTGCAGAAAATGGTTCAGTCTCAGCAATTTCTGTATCAGTTCCTCCTGAAAAACATACTTGGAACACTGTTTCTGGCAAAGAATCCCCTGAGAATGGAAATGGCAAAGAAAGCTACCACTGCGAGGAGAGTAATTTACCAGAAAGGTAAAGAACCTACTTTATTTTGCATCTGAATTAGTATATATTCACTCAAATTAAGTTCTTAGACATTTAACCAATTCAAGAACTTAATCTTATTGCAGTTTGGAGCACAACCTCCCTGACAGTCCTTTCGCTTCACCTACCAAAGGTTCTGAGTTCTTTTCATCCATCTCCAATGGCGTTGGCGAGATTGAGAGGGAAGCCATTGTCACGGATTCATCTTCTCCTAACAATAACTTGGTTTCGCCAACTCTAATCCCTTCCAATTCTTCACTTGACATGGCATCCTTTAAGCCCTTCAACTGCCAAATTTCCAGGTGACTTAACTCATTCCCACGCTTACCTCCATGTTTTGCAGACACAATTTTTACATAATGTCAGTGTTTATGGAAGCCATTTTTGGATTTTGCCTCAGGTACTCTCCCGGGCACGGTGGCATGTACGCTGAAACTGGAGGCCCGACATGCCCCGTCGGAATTTAGCTCCCTATCCTATGTTCTCTTAGGTAATTACATATCAATCAAAAACCTTGGATCCTTTTCTGCAAAACTTTGTTTTTCATTAATCTGTTTCGTTTTGGCTTTTCTTGTTTACGATTTACAGGATAAAGATCCAATCGAAAACTCATCATCAAAGGAAGAGATATATGTAGAGAAACAAAAAACCAACCAACCAACCATCCAACACCACCATCACACAACCCTTTACCCCATATCTACCGTCATCTTTAAACATATACGCTACTTACTACCATACACATTGCATACGTGAAAAGCAGTAAAGGAAGTGGGTCAGCCATTCCTTTTCTTCGTTGTACTATTTTTCTTTCAGTAGTTGAAGTTGGACCACAGGTAAAGAAAGTAAAGGAAAAGAAGAAGAGACATTGTTACACATGTGTAGTTGTAACTTTATCGAACTGTAATTCTCTTTTTTCCATGTTTTACCACTCTTGTTTCCCCTGGAAAAGACACAGAACAAACCCAGAAAGTAGTGTTAGTTTCTTAGCCTGTGTTGTTTTAGGACATAATCAAAATCAGTGTACAGGAACTGAAGAATGATCAAAAGGGTATCCAAAAAGAGGTTTAAAACCAAAAACGACAATTTGGGAGCTACAAGTTCTTAATCTCTAGAAAGGGAAGGGAAAAGAGTTAGGTAAAGAATTAGGTAGAATTAGAAATCAAAACAAAGTTCTTTGGTACATCTCTTGTGTGATCTGTAACAGTCTCATTGTAGTGAAGTAATTTACTTGCACTGTCAACCTGAGACGCAAGTTCTGTTCTTGTGTCTGTTTGACTTGAGCACTCATTTTTATTATCAGTGAAATCTGCATTTTTTATTTTCTGGATTTTACTTACCTAAATGTTGCAATAACTTGGAGAGATGCTAATTTTCCAATTTGTGTTAAATAGATTAATGTTCTGGGTTAAATCGGACTGACGTGGGGTTTATAAATTTATAGGCTCTTTTACTCTTCAAGCTAGTTTTTAGGGGGGTTGGTTTCTTCATAAGACCTCTAACAATTGATATTAGAGCTAATATCTTTTTCTCAAATTCTCGGGTCACGTCCACGGGTGGTAATGCCGGTATTGTAATGTTCGCTTGGGGTTAAAAAAAGTTTAGAACATAGCTAACTTGCGGGTACGTAGGTGGTGACATCAGTATAGTAGTGTTTGGTCGGAGATAGAAAAGGTTTAGCGAACACTTAGTCGGTGCCTAGGTTGCGAAACATGGTGGGATGTTACGATCTAATTGTTTCACATCGATAATAAAAAGGCTGATGTGGGATTTATGGGGTTATGGATTCTCTTCTCTTATAAGCTAGTTTTTTTTTTTTTGGTTGCTTATGAGGTGTCGTAGGCGAGTTCTAGCTATGGGAAGATACCTGAAGGTACTTTAGTCATTCACACCTAGATTAATCTCCACTAGAGTCGGGTAGGTTCTTTGCGGGAGGCTAAGCTTTGGCTCCAAGTTTTAAGCAGCTGCATATATGAGAGGGTTTCGAACTCACGACCTTACTTAAGTTAGGAGAATCCCTTACCAACTCACCTTGGGTTAGCTTTTAAGATCGGTTATTTTAAGTTAACTTTTGAGGATGATTACTGTGACAATTAAATATATATATATATATTATTTATTTTATTTAAAATTATTAATTTTTATATATTTAATTATTAATAATTTAATATAAATTAAACCTATAAATTCTAAATAATTGTTAATTTTCCATTTGCTTTACTAGATGATTGCGATAAAGCCTGAAATCTAAATGGGGTCAGCTCTAAATCTTGCAATTGATTGACAAGAAGAGAAGACTATGGTGGGTCCCGTCCCATCCCAAGAGGCATAATATCACATGGGGTGGGGTTGCTGACAGTGCATGGTCGGTGGGGCCCATTTTATTTATAAGATGCCAGGTTGTCTGTGGGACCCACCGACCATTATGACTACGAACCACGAACACCCATCCATGTGATGTCCTTCTCGCCACTCTAAAATATGTTCCCACTTCCCACTCAAAAACAATTGTCGTTTTGTTTTTCACTTTGGTTCACACTTCCTTCCTCCTGTTGGTAAGAAAGGACACACACAAGCACACCGATACATATATATATGTAATATGACATGATATGATATAAAAAGTAGATGTTGTTTCACACTCATGACAAATGAGTACTGTTTCGGGAATCTTTTGGGGTCCGTGTGCACTTGTTTTACATTGTTTCTTGCATTAGCTTAGAGCTGATTTATGAATTATTTTTAATCAACAGATAACATCATATTTTTATTAAAGATGTTTGACATAATTAGTTATTTAATATTATTTGTCTACACGTAAAACGGCTTATGAGGGTATGACTTTTAAAAAGATTATAAGAACGTAAATATTATTTTTTTAATATTTTGTTAAATATTATAATAATAATTTTGATTTAGATATTTAATTTTACTAAAATCAAGTTTATAATTTTAATAAAAAACATAATAATAATAATAATAACATTATCATCAAAGAATAACAATAATAATAATAATAATAATAATAATAATAATAATAATTCAACATTAAGTTTTCAATTAATATGAATGATGCAGCAAGCTACATCATATTAGTATGTTTCATATAATATGTATGAATTTTATTATTTAATAAATTAAAAATATCTATAATTATAGTATGACACAGATACAATATATAGAAGTTATATACTAAAAATATTAATTTGGTATGACTCTTTATGTTCAAAAA
>JAOSBP010000004.1:488975-514829 GCA_027563825.1 Erythroxylum mucronatum
GAGGAAACGACTCTTCATGTTTTACGTGATTGTACTCGTGTCAAGTCCTTCTGGCAACAATTTCCTTCCACTGTGCTGAGCGGAGGATTTTTCAGTCAGGAGGAAGGTCACTGGATCCACTTTAATCTTCATCATCGAATGCAAGTCCATAGGACCGAATGGGCTACTATTTTTAAGGTCGCTTGTTGGTTCCTCTGACGTTGATGTAATAACAGCGTTTTTGAGCAGGGCTTTGTTTGGCCTCTTAACGGTCATTCGATTATCATGGCCTATATGCATTGGGTCATTCGAGCCACCATGATTGAACATCGTATTTTCCCGTCACAGGGGTTGCCTTTGGGCTCTTTAGTCAGATGGACGCCACCTCTTGAAGGGTGGGTCAAGCTTAATACGGATGGGTCAATAAACCTGGGCTCTAATATTGCGTCTACAGGCGATCTTCTTCGTAACTGGCAAGGGCACTGGTGCGGCGGGTTCTTACAGCATTTAGGCGTCGGTTCTCCTCTGCTGGCTGAAATTTGCGGGGTGTACTCTGGATTGTTGTTGGCTTGGGAGTGGGGTTATCGCCGCATGCAACTGGGGGTGGACTCCCTTGAGGTGATTAATATTCTATCATCTTCCTTTCAGGATCTAACTAAGCATTCTGCTCTTGTGGCAGGTATCCGAGAGTTATTTCGTCGGGAGTGGACTGTGCACATTGAGCATATGCCTCGCGAAGGCAACCAGTATGCGGATCACTTGACATATCTCGCTTCGGCTTCCCCGCCGGGTCTGCATATTCTTTGGGAGCCACCCTGGAGTCTTTTGGATGCACTTCACCGGAACGTGCAAGGAACTCTTTATCCGAGATCCCTTCGTGGGGGATTCTGCTTTCGGAGCTAGTCCTTTTGTTTTCTTTCCCTTGTAACCAAAAAAAGAAGAAGAAGAGCTGTAATTTTGTAGCAAACTAACTTCAAATCACGAGTATTTTTTTACTCACAAACTTTCATTTTTTGTTTGAAAGTTTGTTTATTAATTCCTTCTGTTTTCTGGGTCAATGGAAATATGAAAACAAAATCAACCCCAGAGCAAAGCTATATGGAAGACTAACCTCGTATAACTGAAGACGATGGATGATGGATGATGATTTCGGACGATGGACGATAATTTCTAGAGAGAAGACCGATGACGACAACGATAAAAGAACAAAAGGAAGAATAAAAAATGACGCAAGGGAGGGAGGGGAGGATTTTTGGGTAAGTTTAAGTTGAAACCAAAACGACGCCGTTCTCATTTAAATGAAAAACCAAAATACCGACGGAAATTGCTTCTGTTGGTAATTTACCGACTCATATTCTCCCGCCAACAATTACCTCGTATTTTTCTATTGAATTTTCTATTTCGTCGCTATATTCTGTCCGCAAAATCTCATGGATAATTTCCCCACACATTTACCTACATATATTTTGTCTGTTGCAAAAAATCTTTTTTTCGACAACCTTATTGACAGAAAATCAATTTTCGTCGCTAATTTACTACAAATTTTTTCGTCGATAATTTTTAGTCTTTAATTTGTAAGTTTCTTGTAGTGGTTATTTATTAGCGATTAATGTTAAGGGTTGACACTTGGTTAACGTCTAGCTAGTTGTTAAGCCAATTGTGCGTCAACACATTATAAATAGATGTTAATCTTGAAGGATAATTTATAATTGTTGCTTCGATTAATAAATCATGTGTTGGAAACTTGTGACCGGGTCGTCCATTGTATAGGAATCTGTCATTGTCTGAGCTCTCAAGCAAGCTTACCCGAGCAGGCAAACGTCAATCTGATGCATGAATTCGCCAAGTTGGAAGCATGCAACGTTTATAATAGCATTTTTCTCAGTCAGTTAAGAAAAAAAAGAAATTAGACTTGGAAAGAGACTTCAAAAGAACTACTCTGCTTACTGGGTAAGGTAAGGAAGTCTTTAAATAAAGATGTAGACGACAGCGAATAATGATTAAAGGGCAGATGAATCGATAACGTCTTTCTGACTAAAATTTAAAAATAAAATTAATGAATCGAGACAGATTCAATATGAACGCAATTAAAGCAAAGAGTTGAATGATTGGTTTATGATGCAATCACTCAACAAGGACTCGTTATTAAGTGACGAGACAAGACAGCGTCCCTAAGCAAGCAATACGGTTATTGGACAAGACATTTGAACCTGTCTTTGCTTTACAAATATACTTTAATGTTAAGAGTTAATTACCGATTAATTAAATTGATATTATAGCTTTGTTTTAAGTTGTTCACTTGTAACACAACATATTAGATAAACATAACTAACCAAATTATGAATTTGTCACATCAAACTCCTTACTGATTTTATTTTATACACCACATTGTGCACGCTTTCTTGACACCACATTATGCACGCTTTCTTGGTCTAACTGGTTTTTCTACTTTTGGGGAGTCAATTCCTTTCTATTTTATATTTACTTTATCACACACTAGCCTGATAAATTGAAAAGGAAGTTTTTTTTTATTTATCATGAGCGGATTTCTTTTTTTTTTTTGAATAAAAACGAAAATAGCGCAAAAACAGACAAAGATAGGAAAGGTAAATAAAACTAACCCAAGCCAACAAACTTACCCCATACACCCGGAATCTAATAGCCTTTCCCCTTTAACAATAACAGAAGCCGAACAATCTGAATTTAAAATGGAAACTAAACAAGAAGGACAATCAATCCAGTTATGTTTGTTTGCATGTAATAAGGCTACCCTGACTAAAGCATGAGCCGCCTTATTGGCAATCCTATGCGTCTATTGAAAGGACAAGTGAAGGAAATGTCACTTGAATGATAAACAATCAAGGGTCAAAATTTCAATCTCAGACCGATTTGATGAAGGAGCTAAAATTGATTGGATAACTGCCAAGCAATCCGACTTTACAATTACCTTGTCAAGCTGTTGGTCTTTTAGCCAAAATAGAGTTTCCCTTATAGACATAATTTTGGCCAAAACTGGGTTAAACAGGGCAGGAAAAAACTTGAAATAACAGTCACAAACCTACCTTTTGCGTCCCTAAGTACCGCAGCAAAATTTCACATAAACTACTTGTACCTCACACGCACGCACATGCTCGCGCACCCCGTACACACACAAACACTTACGTACGCACGCGCCCACACATACACACATAGTTATATAATACTTACAATCAACTATCCAAATTTAATTTGACTGATTTTAAAAGTTCGATCCCATTTGAAATAATCGAAATGTGTTGAAAGGATAAGATAAGCAAAAACTAGTAAAAATAAATGTAAATTAAATTTATAAAAAATATAAATGATTGTAGTTACTTGTCAAAAAGTGATTCTTTGAATAAATGCTAAAAAGGGCTATAGTCTGGTTCCTTGGGGTATGTAAACAGCACCTTTTGGACTTTGATACCCACTTAATAGAAATTAGGTACAAACCTACAATCAAACCCTAAGGGGAGGGTAGGTGCTTTCTTTTCAACATAGGGCAAAGACTTGTAGTGTTACACTATGTTATCCGTACATTTACTTAAGTTTTACATAAATGTATGAATAAAATGAACTGGAACAAAATTGAAACAGCACAAACAGAACAGATGATTTCTCTCTTCATTTAAATCCAATTTCTGATTGATTACCCAATAATGTGATTACGATGGCTCCATTTATAGTATAACAAATTGAAACTTGTTTATTTTTATGTATTTTAAATTTTTTTAATAAGTGTTTAAATTATAAAAATTAACTTCATTAGTATTTTACTGATATTATTGATAAAAATTAACATTTTTAAAAATTACATAACTCTTTATCTTTGTTAATATAATTTTTTACATTCTTATGAAAAACACAATAATGACCAAAACGTGATTATTTATTTAATAATTAAAAATTACTCAGAAAAGAAGATATTAAACGTTCTCTCTAAATATCAGTAAAGCAGATTTCGAAAAAGCAGAAAAAGACCAAGAAAGTGCAGCATTAAGCGTAAATATCCACCATTAACATCAGCAATAGAGCTCCCTTAATACCTGAAGAGATCCAGTAATGAATACAGTAACAGTAAGCAGACCCCATCAACTAGAACCTGAACACTTTAAATCACCAAATTGTGTACTGGCCGCACATTGGTACCTACACTATACAGTAACAGTAAGCAGACCCATCAACTAGAACCTGAACACTTTAATCACCAAATTGTGTACTGACCGCACATTGGCACCTAAGCTCACCGGGCAAGTAAAATCTGGATTGAAATCCCTAAAATTAAAGTCTAAATAACATTCAGAAGGTCAAAGGTTACATGTTTGTGCATTATACAAAGTTACACCAACCCACGCATTCAACAAAACTTACAGTTACTCAGAAGTATTCAACTCAGACGACAGCTCCGAATGTTTTCTCACAAACAATTTCCCCATATCTTCAGTTACAACATTACTCCTGACATGAAACAAAATTAGATCATCAACACCCGAGATTTTTGTTATACTTAAAAGAAAATCAGATTGCAGTAATCTCAGAAAACTTGAGAGATAAAAGTTGCACCTTGTGAGGATTAATATGCAAAGACTAATTATTACTCTAAGCTTCTTTAAGAGTTATACTGAACTCGGGGACCAAGTTATGAATTGTACTCTGCAAGATCATAAGCCGCCTGAATGTGCAAGTTCACAAAATTCTCATCGTCGTTTGACTTCACTCGAAGTCAGCTTAGCAGATGCAATAGGAGCTGAATATGCAACAATAATTTAAGAGCGCATACCCAGCCAGATGAAAAAAGGAGTAACTTAGAACAACATCATCTGACTTGTTCTTATTCAATTGATTTATCTTATCCAGAATTAAATGATCTCCTCAAGATTCTAGTCTTTCAATGAAAATTCCTAGCACCTCACAAGCCTATACGTGGTTCAATACACTACATTGTGATACCTTCTCATAATCTACAGTCAAAGATTCATACCGGAGCAAGCGAATTAGAGATTCATCAGAGAACTCAGTTATTCCAAATGGCATCCAAACTCGTGAAGAAAAAAGGAGCCATGATAGCCCATGCTAAAGAACTAACGAGAAAATTACAACAACAGCAAGCAAACATCAATTCATCACAGCTCACCTTCCGCTAAGCTGGGGAGGGACCAGCAAACCACCAACAGTATCAGGTACGCTCTTTGTCTGCCTCAAGGTCCCTTTTGGTATTTTATTACGAGGTAATGAGGAACTCAATCTATTCGAGTCTCTCTTGCGCGAGGCATTTTCAGCCATTGCAGCTGAAACTCGAGAAGCATGGTCACTCCCATTCATCGGTGAGAAGCTAGGCGAATTCAACAGCAATGAAGCATCCGGAAGCTTCATCACCGGAGTGACTGATGGTTGAGCATTATTTTGTAGTCGTACTTGTTCATTTGATGCCAACCCAGATCTCCTACACATGTAAAGATTTTTTTAAAAAAAAAACCTTCAATCAACATGACATGGATTATAAGTTTTTGCTTAACGGGATTGTGACAATTTCAGCACTAGAATCAAAGGTTCCAAATCATCAGAATTTCTATAATTCATGCAAACTCAGAGTAAAGTATCCACATCCCATAAATTCCTATCTCAAACCCTAATTAGCAATAAATTAAATACCTCTCCTAAACTACATAAACCTCAAGCCGCAAGCACAAGATTGAAATTCCTCTCCTTTTCCCGCAATTTCCAATCAACCAAACAAAACCAACAATATTCTAGGGTTTGGAATTGCAATGTAAAAAACAGTACTCAGAGAAAAATAAAAAGGAGAACGAGAGATTACTGGTCAGTTGTGGGCATTTTAGGAGGCGAAGGTTCGCGTTTCACGACTTGTTTAGTGTCGTTTCGGGTTTCTTGTTCTATAGTATCTTCCTGTACGTCGTCGTCTGATGAAGAAGAAGCGTAGTCTACTAAAGACATCATCTCTCTCTCTCTAAGGTCTGTGTACTGTAACCTCCTCCCTCAAATCTCTACACCCTTTTTCTATTGTCTTAAGCGATTCTGGTCGTTTTGTACTCTCTCCTATACGCGTCGTTTTTATGGCACCATAAAAGAAAAGCAGAACGACGGCGTTTTAACCCACAGTACCTTTTCTATTTATTTCTTTTTTTCCTTTTAAATAGTTGTTATTCCATCTTTGGATAATTACGATAAATACATTATCTCTCTCGTTCTTTGCATTTTTAAATTACTATTATTTAGCTTTTTAGAACTATTTAATTATATTGTAATTCTTTTTGTTATATTTAATTGATTTATCATTTATTTATATTTTTAAAACGTTGTTATATAAGACTTAAAAAAATTTATGCTACAATATTTTAATTAAAAATATGTGAAAACTATATAAAAAAAGGTTGACTATAAGGAGGAAATGGAAAATTTTAAAACATAAGAAAAAAAACAAAAATATAAAAAATGAATAATTACATAAATATTTAAATATTTTCATTAATTAAGATTTAAGGATAAAATTAAAAATGATCACATACCGGACTATTTTCAACCATAAACCACTTTATAGTCATCAATTACAGACATTAAAACCATACAATACTCTCATCGTATGCTAGAACAGACATCAAGTCTTCTCGTATTTCAACTGCAAATCAACTTTCATTGATGACTTTGACAATTCAGTAAAAACAGATCACAAGTCATTATCAAAGTCTTGATGCTTGAACAAAATCATAGCTGCAGAGAAGTTGTTTTAGTCCTTTGTAGCCTTTCTGTTACCACATTCTGCATCAGATGTCTAAAAGTTGCATTATCTCCAGCAACCTCACTGTGATCACTAAAATCAGAGCACCTGCGAGTCTTGTGATTCGAGATCGCACCCTTTTGTTGGTAAATCAAGCCAAACTTAACAAATGAGGGAATGGGTACTGCAAAGTATTTAGGTTCCACCTCATGCAGTTTAGTAACTACGAATGAAGTTTTGGAAATATAGACTTATAAGGTTGTTACACTAATGACCAAGAAATGAGGGTTCAGAATGGGATCAAGGTTTTTGACCAAGTAGTGATGGTCTATAGAAAACATGGGATTGTGCAATCTCAATACGGTCTCTTGGGTCATTCATCGTTTCATCCCTTAGAGCTTGAAGGATGGCCTGCACAGGGAACTCCCTGAATGGGCAAAGAGGTTACATGAATTAGAGCGCACATTTGAACCTTACTTAGCAAGGCATTCAACAGGATGATGAGCTTTAAAACTAAAGTAACCATTCAATTCAGAGACTGCTACTTTGTCTATGCAAATGAGAACGAGTGCGCGTGAGAGAGTAGCTGTTTAAGATAACTGCAATCTTTTAAAGAGCGAAGTTCAGGGTATACCTTGCTATAAGTATTTTGTAAAGCATCTTCAGAATGGGACAAAGCTCAACTGGAGCTACATGCTTGTTTTCTTCTGGATGTAGGACACTCAAAGAAGACTGATTGAGCAGCTCATAAAATGCCTTCACTGCAGAGACACCCTGCAATGGCAGAATTAGAAGTGTAAGTTATCTCCAAGGTTGAACCGTAAACTAGGACTGGAGCCCAAAAAAAAACTAGAGGCGAAATGCAGAACGATAATGAAAAGATCATCAATGCCTATGCTCTATCGATATAATATTCTTATCAAAACAAAATTCAAAACAAAATCAGTTTATTTCAACAAGGTAGAGCACTTATATATTCAACACAAGCATTAGTGATAAAGAATAATACCTGAATCATCCCCTTACCCTTGATACTATCACCCATCTCAAGGGTCAACTCACCTTTGGCCAACTGTTGACCATACCATGCATTACGACCTTTCAATAAGGTGACGTAAGTATCAGCCAATAAAGGGCCAGCAAGCCTTTCAGGTTCTTCTGCCAACAGATGCGTGATGAATATCATCTCTGATGTGCAATGTGCAAAGTAGACTGATTTACTGGTAGCACTCTCATTGGTTAAAGCAGCTACCATTCCTGTAAGAGTGTGACTGGGAATTAGAAAATGATAATCTGTTCAAGAAAACATATTATTCCAGATTTTATATCACAAGTACTTCCTTTCATGTAGAGAAGATTGCAATTGGAGCAAAAATCAAGAATATAGGATACAACAAAGAAGAGACTTTTGATCAATGAATGCAGAAACATATTGATAGGAAGTCAAACAAGAATCAACTAGAATTCCTAAGGTTGCCCAGGGGAAATATATGTGCCACTTTATTTCCAATTCTAAGGCTATACCATCAGCAATGAAAGGTATAAATAAACTAAACAATTCAATATGAAGCTAAACTTTAGTGTAGAAGACACAGATCTCACCAGCTCCAATCGCATACACATTCTTCAAGCCACCCATAATTTCATGAGTAACAAGATCACCATTATCCCACACTATAAAGTGAGGCTGCCTCAAAAACTTTGCCAATGGTTTCCTCCATTTTTCTGCTCCACATATTCGAGCATTAGCATATTCTTTATTGTAAATCTCCGCTGCGATGTTAGGTCCTCCAAGATAGAGGATGTTCTCCATTGGAATTCCAGCTGAAAAAGAGATTGTTAATAAGAATAATGGCTACAAGTCCCATACACATATGACGACTCACTAACAGATTGCAGAAAATACTGAAAGGATATAATGATATTACTTGCTCGATTAATCATTTGAGTGGGAGTTATTATACGCGTCTCGGGATCCAACTCAGCTTCTACACCTTTAGCAAGAGAGATTATTATTGGTACAGTAATCCTTTCCTTCCAATACCGACTGATTTCCACAAAGATCTCCTTTGTTTCAGTTGATGGCAATCCATTGATGACAATATCTGCATCCCAAACAGCCTCTTGCAAGTTGGTTACAACTTTCAAGGGGCAAAGAGGGGTCTCTATCATATTCAGGCAAAAACCATCTTTCAAAATCTCATCTGCATAAAGAGTCCTATCGCCTAATCTTGCCTCAACATACTTTAAATAGGCACAACGCCTAATCAATCTTCGTAAGACATCTTCCCTGGAATTGATCACTTCAAACAAGTGTTCAGCTGTGGCCTTATCAACAGTTCTCCCTTGCCTTCTCCAAATCCTTATCAGAACCTTTTCTCGTAGGTGGCCGTAACTATCTTGCAACAAAGCAGTAAACACACTACCCCAAGCACCAGCCCCAATACCAACAATCCTCAGCGGATCACCTTCTGCTTTACCCATCAAGGCTCGAAGTTCATCAAGCTTCTCTTCCACAGAGCCATTCAAATTCTGAAAAGTTTGAGTCAACCCATTTGAATAAACAGCATGATTTACTGCTCCCACATTCTCAACCATCTTCTCCTCGCAGTTACACGAGTACACGACACCCTGTTTGCAAAGAAAAACTAATTGTGCAGTATCAATGCCAAAACAAGTGCCCTTCTGTTTTATTTCCTAAATCAGCAATTCAGAGCCAAAACAACCCAGAGTCAAACTCGAACAAGTATACAGAGGCACAATCAGTATACAACTTTTTTCCAAGACAATACAAGAAAGTTATATAGGTGAATTTGTCACCAACAATCCTCTCAACCAAGCATTGACCCAAGAGATTCAAAAGCGGGTTACACACACGCCTCATAGGTTATTCCATTGCTCGTTTATCAAGCGGGCAATAACCCAGATAAGTAATTTCCAAGAACCCAACTTTGATTACTCAGTCAACAACTTTGGTGATCTAACCCCACCATATCAGTCAAAACAGAAACGAAAAAACGTGAAACAAAAAGTAAGCGAAAGCGAAACCAAACTCCCTTTGTCGGTTTCCACACCATGGCGACACGATTTTTGTTCCGTTCCGCTTGTGTCACGAACTCTCCAATCCCACCAAACACGAAATGGGTACGTAATCAAATACAAAGTCGATACAAACGAAGCATAAACACAATGGGAGGTTAAACAAACAGCAGTAGCGCGCAATGTCTGCACGCAGAGAAACGGAACAAAAAGACAAGAAAAGGGTATCAACAAATTTCTGATTACGTTTCTTGAAATAGTAAACAGAGACGATAAGGAAGAAGAAGAATGAAGACAGAAGTCTCCAAGAAGATCAAGAAATGAATTAATTGCGTGAGGAATTGGGTCAGTGAGCTCGGACAGTGTCGTTACTGCGAGGAAAAATCATTAGACGGAACGTCCAACCAACTATGGCACGCGAGTCGGTCGGGGCAATCAATTAGGCTTTAGTCGGTGGTTATTAACGGAATTAAGTCTTTAATAAAATGAAATAAAATGGGATAAAACATTACATTATATTTTATAATAAACAGTAAAAATAAGTTATTTTTTATTTAAAAGATTTAATATGTAATATAAAATAATAAATAATATTTTATTATATTATATTATAAATTTTTTAACAATATTTTACTATATTATGTTAAGAACTTTTTCATCTTTTTCAAACAATATTTTTTTAATATTTCATTATAACTCATTTAATTATATTTTATTTTATTTCATTGTATTAAAAATTTTACGTGCAACCAAACATATAAAGAGAGACATGGACACCATTTTTAATGATACTAAAACAGGTATGAATTATTACAAATACACTAAATTTAAATAATTTATTTATTTTAAAAATATTTTATTACATATTGAAATTTTTTAATATGATTGTTAATTTATTACATAAATAAATTTAATATATGATTTTTATTAAAAATAATTTTAAGGGGTTGATGGACCATTTTCTAAAATTTTTAAAATAATATAATATGTTTTTTTTTTCCAAATCTGATTTTACATGATTCTCCGCTTTAAGCGAAAAGATGATGTCTCTCTCGTATCTTCGCAAAATAAGAAGCTTTTGAAAAAAATTCTTTTCAATGTTAATAAAATAATTATAATTTTTGCAAATTTACATATTGAATGGATGAATTAGTAAATTGAAACATTTTTTAAAATAGTTAAAATATTTTTTTCTTTGATGAGGTCTCCAACGTTATTTTTAATAATTAAATGTTTAATTTTATGAAAAATATAATAAATAAATGTATATATTTTATATTTTAAAATATATCAATTATAACTTTACATTAATTAATTACATAGTGTTTAGTTAACTAAAGTTGTAAACTATAAATATAGGACAAATTTTAAATTAAAATAAAAATACCTCAAATCAAAAAAAATTAATTAAAAAATAAAAGTTTAAAAAAAAGGAGAGAAACTTAAATATTGTATAATAAAAATATATATGTGCATTCCAGTCATATTGAACATTAATTTCTTTCCATTTAATGGCTCTGTCTCTTTTGTGAATCCCAGTTGGAAGGATAAAGTGATAGGCGGGCATGAAGGCAGTAACTATGCCCATCTACTTCTCTTTGTGAATCCCAGTTGGAAGGATAAAGTGATAGACGGGCATGAAGGCAATAACTATGCCCATCTACCTATCTTTGTTTCTATCTCTCGTATATATATATATACACACATAAAATAAGAAAACTTGGAAGATATATTTTTAATTACAAATTACATAGATTTTTAGTTATATGTAATATCTTATAAGTTATAAATTTCAAAAAATTATTTAATAAATTAATAAATTTTTAAAAAAGTAATGAATGTAATACGTAGTATAGACCTTATTACGTACTCAAGATCTACATGAAAGGGTTATAAATGAAGGTAATATGAAATACCTGATTTCGGTTTCATCTCTGATTCCGATGCCGATTTCGAACTCCAAATGATCACGAATCTCTCAGGACTTTTACGAAAGGTATTTACCGAGACACAGGCTAAATCTTTCTACAGTTTTCTCAATACGTAAGCTCTCCTAGCGAGTCAGAAATTCCTTAAGCTTACGATTGATATGAATAACTGCAGGAAACCTTAACCTTTATATAGCTTTTATATCGGGCTTCTCAATCACAAGGTCGATATGGATCTGGTCCACACTAATTGGGATTCATTTTCTACTCGAACTTCAACCCATTAATCTGAATCATTTATTGGAAAACTTTATTATTTTTATCTTGATCAATTATGTAACTTAATGGATAATTTTTAAAACAAAAAATGCAATTAATAATTATCCAATTTAATGAGAAACGCCAAAATTGTCCAACAATGAATTCAATTTAAACGTTCAATTAAGCTCATTAAACAAATCTGTTGAACTTAAATTGAGCGAGAATGAGCTTAATTGAACGAGAAGGTGAATTATGTAATTTTTTAAATCTATTTATAAATTAATAAATAAATTATCTATTTTAATAAATGATTGTGACAATTTAATAAATATAAAAATAGTAGAGAAAAGGACATAAACAAATTTATAGAGTCCTATACCGGCAGTTAATTGAAAATTCAAATTATAACAAATATACAATCCAAAAGCTTCTCTTACTTGAATGAACAGTATTTCGGTGTGTGTTACAAAATGCTCGCATACCCTCTTTAATCTCTTAATATTCTTATCAATTTCTAGTGTATCCAATCAACTTGACATAACTAATACGTGATATATTTATAATTTTAAAAAACAATTTAAAGAAACATCATAAACAAAATCAATTCATTACAGTGACCAGGAGTCAACTAATGTCATCATTACACTCGGTCCCAAGTCTTGCAGTGAAATCAGGTTTGAGGAGGTCTGTTAATACGCAGCCTTACTCTTATATTGTAGAGAGACTGTTTCCGATAGACCCACATGTTGATGTGACAGGAAAATAATGATGCGATTTACAGAAAAATAAGTAAAAGCTGGCATGCAGAAAATTTAAGTAGATAGAATTACAATACAATATATAAGGATATACCTGATGGTTGACCAAATCTGCTAGTACCTCACATCTTGTATAGACTGGCTCTTTTCGTATTGACCAAAATGACAAAAAATCTCGTGGTACACAATTTCACATCTTTTAATACATCAATCAGACTATACGTATACATGTCAAAAAAATAACGCAAGATCAAATCTTATCGTTGCGGAAATAATATATCTTCCCCCATATAATCAACTTTAACATAATTAATTAGAAACATAAAACAAGAAATTGACAAAGCTCTACTAACCTGTTTCGATTTTGTGTTACAATTTTCTATTTCTTTGAATCCGTTAAATCACGAGTCGTTCAATCGTCCGACCTCTAATGGAATCTACAGATCTATTCAGAGAAAACTCAAATCCATTTTGAGAGGAAAAATGTAAGAAGTGCTAGCATCTAATTTTTTCTAATTTTTCCCTTTATATGAATGATCTTAATTTTCATGTTCTTGGATTTAATTATAATTACAACGAATGTCAAACTTTAATTATAATTATGAATTAATTAATCCTTATAATATCAAATATCACATATTGACCTTTAAAGTTTCTAAAACTTCTCAATTAAATCCAACTTAATTCAAATTTTACTTTCTCCTTTATAGACCTTTTATGTATGACCCATTAGACTCACAATATGTTGGTCATGATTATAAATTATAATTATAATTCATAATTAGAATCAGATAAATTAAAACTCTTTTTAATTTATTTTTAATTTCCTAATTAAAAATTTACAATTATAGATCATGATTGACGTTTAGCAATATGTCATGACCACCCAAATATTAGAAATGTCAATGTAGTTTGACTTAACCTGTCTATGCATGGCTATAATGTATAAATTAATCATTTTGTCATTTAATGCTCCAATTGAAATTATAGTATGGAATTCGTGTATACTCTAAATAATTCAATCATGTTCGTTCATGCTAATTAGTAAATGATTTATAATTGATATTTGAAAACAAAATTTTCAAATTTCAATTTACTCTGGCCAGAGATTCCCAAAATCATTACTAATTAAAAACAACATAATATTCTCCCTAATTACTGTAGAACGTCAAATTCTTTATTAATTTACTCAACTATCTCCGCATAATTCATACTATATCTAATAGCTACCGAATTGAACTACTTTAAGAATAAAACATAAGTAGCATCAAAACATAGTAATTCTTACATAAAATAACTTTGGTAATTTCAAGTCTAAGGATCAATTATACAACCATCATAATGAGATAATCCACAAACATACAAGTAATGTTCCATTCGGGATTTTCATAATTGGGTCAGTTCAGTGAACTTTTTCTCTAATAAGCGCCCACATGTTTGTTTAAGTATTTTCACAATTTAATCTATGAGATCGATTACTTTCTTCATAAGAAAGAAACAAATATGTGTCAGTCTAACCATTTCATCAATACCCCATCTTGATGAAACTATGACTAAGAATATTTTAGGAATAATACAAAATACAATTCAAATCTCACAATTATAATCAAATTATAATTTCTAATTGCTTAACAATTATTTCAGGGATTTTATCTTTATGATTAATAATTAAATAATTAATAAATACACAAAGATAAATAATGTCTTTAATTGAATAAAACCAAAATTTATACAAATAAATATGCAACCAAAAATTGGCTACAAGGGCATAAATTAACAATACACACATCTATTGTTAGCCTCTTAGCATATGAAAGCACTTCACAATTGACTGGAGATGAACCTTGGGTGGAAAGTTAGCTGGATCATGCGTATGGCGATGTCATGCGAAAGTTCCAAGGTGACTTAGCACGTTAGATTAAGTATGAAGCGAGTTTTGATAGAGTTTCAGACCGTGTACAAGTTGACATAACTAAGGTTAAGTTCCTGATGGACTAAGGACTTAATGGGACTCAAATGGGCAGACCACGATTAATGGTCTTGACATGGGTAAGCATTGGATCAGACCAGTGTGCTATAACTAGCTTTGAATTGGACGACTCATCATCAACAGATAGAGGTCGTGGGGATCTTTGATGATATGGCGGATAAGATTACGTTGGATAAACATCAGTGCTAAAGGATAAAGACCAAACAGGAGGATCATATGAAGATAGTGGACTTCTTCGTGAATACAGGTAAATCATATGTAATCTTTTTATCTTGTTAGTTGGGATGTAAATAGATCTTATCATATAGAGTTCTATATAGATGAGGATGTTATCTTATAGGATAATGATGTAATTTGATAAAATAAGATGTGATCACAAGTAGTGGTGTTCTGTTATGATTCTAGCTTGTTCCCTAAGCCTTGACGCCTATATATATATAGCTAATTTGAATCTTGCTCCTCACGTAGAATTGAGAGAACATTCATTTGTATACTTTGAGGGAAGTAATAAAGGTTTAGCATTATTGCTATATCTCTTCTTTGCTTCTATTGTTGTCATTACTACTATTTTTGTTGTTTTTTTACGAGTGTGAGAGTTAAACACTGCGAGAGCCCTGAGGCGTTTGAGAATTAGATTGATAGTTGACGATCATGTGAAAAAGGTCGAGTCTTGCTTAAACGAATCTAAGTAAGATTGTCGTGCAAAGGAGTAGGTGCAACTTATAGATAATTTCGATAGGTGCAACTTATAGATAATTTCGATGCTGAAGAAGACCTTTGTAACATCTACCATTGTGTCTAAAACAATACATTATTTGATTAAACCTTCATCCATTTTCAATTTCTTTTAAATATCAAATCACATCTCTTTCACTAATTCCTGATTCAAGATTATGTTAAAAAAATTTTAAATTTTATTTTAAATATTAAGAGAATTTTTTAAATATCAAAATAATTTTTACATTGATTATGAAAATAATTTACTATCATGTCTTATATGCAAATGGCTATACAATAATTAAACTCTTAATTTATTCAAATGACTGTCATCAGATTACAGGAAGTTTTATAATGATTTGATTTAAGTTTTAATATACTTGAATACTCTGTGTTCTTATTTCACTTTATTTGTATATAAGGTCCAATTTACTCTTTTTTTAAAGCATTGATTGTTTAATTTATTTAATTGACTTTTTCTCACTTTATTAAAAATAATCATTCACATAAACTTAATTTCATTATAAAAGTAATTTTATTAATAATAATATATTAATAAAAATAGTTTAAATTAAAAAATTAAACACACATTTATATGATATAATTATTAAATTAATTTAAATTTCAATTATACACGAGTAAGAAGAGTTGCATAAGAAAATATCACCTTGAAATAATTGCTATAATAAATTGTTTAGCACAAAATAAATTATGCAAAAAATTTACCTAATTATTATGAAATTATACAATTAGAAATAAGTTATAAAATAGGCCTTATTAACATAGAAAATAGATAGCACATAAATGCTTTTGAACATTATTTTTGGACACTACAATAAATCTACTTCTTGTCACAAGTTTTTAATAACATAATTAAATTTTTTTAATAAAACCGATTATCTCTAGATGCAATATAAGATTTAAATTTAATATTCTATTATATCAGTCCATAAGGGGTTTATTTTTAATATTTTTGAAAATAATTAATTAGTATAGAATTATTATATTGAACAGGGTTAATTAAAAAAAACCTAAACTTTCTTCAATTTTTCAATTATAATTCAAATTTTAAGTAGCAATAAAATATCAAAATTTATAATTTTTTAATTTTAGCCTAAACTTCAAAAAGTAGTAATAAAATGCTCAAACTTTTTTTTTTCAAATTTAGCCCAACATTAATGTTTCCATCAAGTTTGCTAGTTTGCCACATGTTTTAGAAACCTTAACTATTAATATACATTAGTCAAAATTAACACAATAAATGAAGATTAATGAAATGACGTTGTCGTTTAAAAATGACCTAAATCATAATTACGTAGATCCAATGACCTTATGCTTTGATTGATTTCAGTTTTTTTTTGTTTTCAGTTTATTCTTTCGATGCCCTCACTCTTTAATTTTCACATTACATAACCCTGACGACCTCACACTAAGGACATCAAAAGAATGAACTAAGAATGAAGAGCTTACTGGTATAATACGTTGTAAAGTGAGACTAGTTTGGGACGTCAGAAAAACAAATATAAAACAAATGGTTGAGGACATTGAGAGAACAACAGATAACATCAGGTTAGAATTGAAGAAAATTTAAAGTTTGAAGATTTTATTGCCAATTTTTTAAGTTCGGGCTATAATTGAAAAAAATTAAAAATTTAGGCATTTTATTGATACATTTTAAAATTCAACATATAATTAAAAAATTGACGAAAAATTGAAATTTTTTTGATAATTAGCCCTATTGAATACCGTGAAATTAATAATCATATCTTAAATAATATCACTTGATTAATACATATGAATTGTAATTAATTTAATGTTTTAAAAGTAAACAAACTTACCTTTATGATTTATAGTTCAATTTATAAATTATTATATATATAATTATACTTTCTAAAAAATTAATATATCACATCTATTTTCATTTTTAATTTTTAAAATTATTACTTATTTATAATCTTATTTAGTCATTTAATAACCTTTTTTATAAATTATGTTAATTTTTATTTATTTTTAAATAACATAATATTTAAAAAATTAAAATTTAATATTATATAGTTTTTAAAATTATAATAATTAAAAAATTAACAAAAGATAATAGAAGAGCACTATGATAAAAAGAAAATAATTAAAAAATAAATATAAAATGAAAATCCACTGTGGAATAACCGAAAAATAAAAACAAAACAAGGGCTTTTACTGTCTTAAAAACCGAGATTGGGCCAACCCATCAAACGGACAAAGTTAACCGAGGAGAAGGATTGCCTAAACCAGCTTACCAAACGGCGAATGCAGTTGCGCGCGAACTGAACATTTTCTAGAGTCGATTTGATTCACGAGATAGCTTAAGTGAGACGTCTTCAGGAGTAGAAAATCCTATTCGACCAGAGAGGATCTTGGCCATCGTTATGATAGCTGTTAGCAGATTCAGAGAATGTTCGCTCCTGTTTCGAGCTGTGTATGTATGGAGTCTGCAGCTGGAAATTTGGCGCCGTTCTTAAATGTTCTAATCCGAGGTAAGATATAGATAACAAGAACTGGGTTACTGTTTTTTTGCTCTGTTAATTTTGACAATCGCTTATCAGTTTCTAATATTTTATTCAAACTTGAACTATTTGTGTGCGTATTAGTTCAGTGAACGCTGAGCTCTGTGGAATCCGGAAGGAAACAGGCAAAACATGTTTCTGTGAATGAGAATTTCTAGTGATGACATTGAAAGGCTCAACCGTCTATCTCGCAACCTGATATATGCTTTGACATTTGAGTTAATTTGGATATCTAGCCTTTTTTGGTTCCTTGAGGAATAGAGCTGGTGAACTGTAATGTGGGTATTGATGAACTTAATTTAAAAAGGTTTTCTACTTAATCAGCATGACTGGATAAATAGATTTTTCCTCCCGGAAAAGTGGAGTTATGACATATTCTTTGAATTCCACCAAAATTTTTTTAGAATGGCTGCGTTGTACCATATTTTGAATAATACGCAATTCAGCTTCGGAGATATCATGAGTGTAATCTAAGCCTAAATGCAGATTTCAATGTGGAATATACATTAAGCTTGGTACTTCGGAAAATGCATGGTGGGCTGCAATTACAAGTGTGGAAATTTTCTTATCACATAAACAGAAGTTGATGCACAGGACTATCTTCAGATTCTGACTTTGATTCCTTTGGTGTGGCCTATGACGACTATTTACTGTTTTAATAGTGTTTTCACCATAAAGAAGCCAAGCATCTGAAACATTCTGCTTGAAGTTAGTCTCAGTATGTTTAACATGGAGAGGCTTATGAAAGTCAAATTGTGTATGTCCCATTTTTGTTCTGTTTAAATTGCAGATGCTACAAAATGAATGACTTAGACATAATTGACTGTTGAATCCTGTTACAACCCTACAGTTCTAGATTCTCCTAACATTCTGAATCAGAGGCCATCATACTAAAAAATGGTTTTGTTTCAATATTCTTTCTGATTTCTTTTCTATGTCTGTAGTCAATGATTGTAAGATAAGTAGTCCTTTTTTTTTAAGGTTAGAAGGTAAGAAGCATTTGTGATCTGGTAATATTGTACGCCAATTACTAATCATGTTATTCATCAATACTTGGCTTCTTTTCAGTGCCCTTTTCATATGTAGGATCCGTTTTCTGGGATGAATAATTTAGTCACTTCTTGTTATACTTGCATAACATAAGATAAGATTATCTATTTTCGCATTAAGGCGCCTTCCCCACTTGCCGGACCTTTGGCTTTGGAACACAAAAACATAAACATGTTCACTTTCACCAGAATGGTATTGCTTTTTGAAATATTCTTTGGCCTGGAGCAAGTATTGCCAAAGGGTCGTAGGTGGATTTTCTCTGAACAAAAACTTTCCACTGTGGACCAAAGTGGGCTTGCCAGTCTTTCTGCATAGTGTAGTGGGGAAGGTATTGTTTTACCCCAAGATTTGCTGTTTCACAGAATTCTAGAATTCTTTTGTTCCGAGTTAAAATATGTTCTAAGCTGTCAGTTCCTGTGGAAGAGTTAACTGCAGAGGAAAGAAATGCCACTTGGTAGAAAATATCTTCGTCAGGAATAACAGCAGATGTTCTGTTGTCCCACCTGAAATCAGGAGCAGCAAGTTAATCAGTGTACAAGGGTCTGAGAATTTAGTGTAATAAGTTCATAGTATTTGGAAGACTATTAAAACGGTTACTTTGATTTGTTAACCGGGTAAATAAGGATGGGGCCATTGCTGGTCGTTGCAAGTATATTTCCAAAGACTTCTTCTGCAAAAGCTTGTATGTTGCTTTTAGGGATAAGAAGATTGAGCCATGGATGTGGAACTTCCCACAAGCCCTTTGACTGCAGCTTGACCTCTGACACATGAACTCTGTCCAAGAACTCTCCGTATGAAACTTCTGTGAGAAATAGTGTTGGTTGAATATATTTTAATAGGGACAGCTCGTTAATGATCTCCTGCATGGTGAGAAAATTTACTTAGTCGGATTGTGTTTTTTATTCAAGGAAGTCCACTATATGATGGTCCATTGCAGATTACCTCATGTTGATGGTCTGATTCATCAGTGTTAAAGTACTTCGCCAATTCTAAACAAAATAGAGTTTTTCCATCCGATTTAAACTGACTAGCCCGCACTGGGTCTTGAGGATCAAACGACAACCTCCAGTTGTTTAGGATACCAGTCCTGTTAATTATCACAAATCCTTCAATGTAGTCAAAAGCTTTTTCTGCTGCTATTAAATGCTCCTGATCTCTGGCAAATGTGGTAAAATCTGAGTAGAGAACTCTAATCCATTTCACCTATCCAGAATATAGAGATATTTGAGAGATTTTCTTTTTACCATACTGCAGGACAACTGATTCTTTTTTCTTGTTCTATATAGCTTACATATGGTGTCAATGAATATGTTACCTTCTGAGGTGCTGCTTCAAGCGATATCCTTGCCCTCGTAATGATGCCAAACTGACCAAGTCCTCCAAGAACACTGTAAAATAGGTCATCGTTTTGATGCTCTGAGCAATTTAGGACCTCTCCTTTTCCTACATGCAACGATTACCTGGTAAGCAGTTATACTATGCTGAATTTTGCAATTCATATACACGTGTAAATGTGCCAGATGCATGCATATGGGTGCACTCTCTAGCATAACTATATATATTTTTTCCTACGTTTTTTGTATCTTAAGAATTAGTTATGCTCAAAATTGTGGTGTCTTTCGTAAAACCAGGTAACTTCAGGATTACCCTGGCCTTTATACAAACTATTACTTATCATGATTTTTATTAAAATTTTTAATACGAATAGAGTATAGAGTCGGGTAATAAGAATTAATCTTGGGTCAACTATTACCAAAATTGTAGTTGGACATCTAATTGTTACTTAAAATAAACACAGTGATAATTGAATCGGGCTAGATACATAGATGAAAAATCAAAAAATTAAGAATTTGGGCTAGACCTACTTTAATATTATACTAGAATTTTAATATAGATAGAATATAAAGCTCTTTAATAAAAATTAGTCTTAAGCCTAGTTATTACTAAAATAACTAAAACTAGTTATTTGATTAGCCAGCTGTAATTATTTATCAACTCTTTAACATTTTTATTTTTTACCAGGATAATCTTAACAATTTTTACTAAGCAAACCTGTGACGACTTCCAACTGATGGACGTTGCTTATCTGAGGGCCATGCCGAAATGCCTGCCCACTAATCCCAGCATTGGACAGAGTACCTCCAATGGATAAATGCAGGTAGTCTGTCCACGACTTTGGCGCTAATCCATATTTGAGGGTTTCGTGTAGGACATTTATCCACAGCTCACCACCAGATACGTCTACATATGGCGCCTTTCCAGTGTAAACATGCATTTTAGGACTCCGGAGTGCTTCCATGTTGATAACAATTCCATGATGGGCTTGTGCTTGACCCTGGAGTGAGTGGCCATGGCCTCTTGCTGCCACGGTGATATTGGAATAAGCACCCAAGTGCCAAATATGCTTTATAGTCGTGGCAATATCAGAAACTGACTTAGGATGTAATACTGCCAAGGGTGGCATTTGAAACCTATGGCCAAAGTCTGTTGCAGCATGATGAACTTCATCAAAGGTGAGATGCCCATCAAAGATAAGTGTTCTTAATGAAGGAGAGTTGCTGGAACAACAAGGCTTTGTTCGTATGGTTATGCAGTTGAGGAACAAGAACATAAAGCTTCTCCAGAAAAACATATTATTCTGTGTGAGGAAGGATGAAAGTGAGTATCTCATTTTTCTGTCGGAAAATTCGATGTTAAGAGATTTAAGATGTTATCTATTGTGCTTCTTCGGTTCTCCTTTTTGGGTTTTCTCTTTTACCTTTTAGTTGTTTATAAGGGCCATCATACGGGTTACTAGTTGAAGAGGAAAAGCCACAAAAAAGAAAGATTTAACAAATCTTTTACCTTTTTCTAACAGTTGCAACCACAATCTCATCTTTTGCAATAAAGACAAGTATGTCTTAGAATAGTTTCTCTTTCGCATTTTTAAGGATACTTGCCCCATTTTTGCTAAAAAGAAAATGGCTTAACCGATATGCCAATTTCTCCACATGGCCATTATTCACGTCTTCCACCGATGACTGGTGATAGATTGTGTTCCTTGTGTACTTAATAGTTGTCGGAATGTGAGCAATAGTATCTATCTTTGAGACTAGATGAGAGAGACAATGGGACCTCACCTTGAATTACTTCAGCATAGGTACGGTTCTTCTGGGGCCGATTGGGCACGTGGTTCCACATGCTTGTCTGCTTTATGCCAGGTTAGAATGTGACTGATTTTATGTTTTCTTTGGCCAGGAGGTTAATTAACTGAAAGGTGTAAATGGGAACTTGGAGGATGAAGGCAATGAAAAGCCTATCTTCTGCTGTTTATTGTTTGTTTTTGAGACTTCGTTTTCCATTCCCCGCATCTGGATAGGTTTGAATGATTCTGTTGTTTATTTGTTCCCGAGTGTCCTTAGATTAAGGGCAATGCAGTTATTGCTTATTATCTTTTTATGTCAACTTGACATTGCTAGAAATTGGCAGATGTGCAAGCCCTGGAAGGAGGTATCTGTCACTTCCCCCTCGGATTCTAGCACCCTGACGAGGGGAACACAGAGATTCTAACGAGACTTCATTTTATCCAGAAATCTGGATTGAAAGTATGATATTAAAGAAAAGGAGCCAGTATTCTGATGAACTTTATGTTTCTTTGTGGTACCAGAAAAAGGAAAAAAAAGAAGAGTGAGTGATCAACGTTTGAAGAGGTGGTGAGTTGCTCCCCATATCAAGTATCTGCTTATATTCATTCTAATGCAAAAACCCTATATTATCTCATGAAAAAGAAGAGCACGATAATGCCAAAACAGTATGCTAGAACTTGCCTTGACCGTCATTTGGGCCTCCTTACACACTTGGTTATTACAACATTCTTATGTTGGGTTTGACAACAATGTACTATAACATGAATCAGGATTGTTTAATAACAGTGTTGTTTTTAAGGCTTTAGAATAATGAAATTCTTTCTTATAATTAGTGGAGACTGCACAAAATTAACTTCAATTATGATATGTTGGTGTAAGAGTCGAGTCTGAACTTGATGTAACATTTTGATTTGTGGTGAAAAACCTAATCCTTCGTTACATGCTCATATTCTTGGAGACAGACCTAACCCATAGACCATAGTTAGAGAAATCAAAGACAAAACCAACAGTGACATGACTAGATAAGGATTCCTCATCAAGAAGGCATTGCATGACCTTTCAATGCTTCAATTCTGGATTGCAAATCTCTCCTTTATGTGTCTAGAATTGTGGCATTTGTTATCTGACAAATCAAGAGGACATCCTGGTGTGGCTGATCCATAATGTCTGCACAATTTCAACATGTGATTGGCTAGTTCGAGATTTTGCCAATGATGACCATCGAAGTAGGCAAATTGCCACTAGTAAGGCATCTCCGATCACCATTTGGTGTTTTGGTGCAAAGAAATCACTCCAAAAAAGTCACCAAATTATTACACCAAAATGATATAATGAATAGCAATACATAAAATTTGGTGTGTTAGTATTCATATATCAAAAATTATAAAAAAGACAACTTTGTCCATTTTTTTTAACATATTCCTTTTATATCATTCTCATAATTTGATTTATTTACATAATTTACTAAGTAATTAAATTTGAAATATATATTACTTTACACAAAATATATCATTCCAAAGATCTTATTGAGACATTTAAAATGACACTAATATTGAATATAATATTAAATATGAACTTTGTAATGTATTGATTGAACATTTGTAAGAACGATAGGATATTTCAGAAGATTAGAGGTTTAATGTGCAATAAAAATATTATTTTTGTGTATGTTATTAATTTGTTGTTGCAATAATAGTAATTATATTTGTTAAATAATATTAATTTAATATAAAGTATATATTAATTAATTAAGAATAATGATTTTATTTTAATGTTTATAAATAAATAAATAAAAAGTCATTGTATAAATATAAATTAATTTAGTTAATAACTAAATTATTGTGGTATATTCTTTAAAAAAAATTTGGTGTAAAATGGTTGGAATAACACTAAATTTGGTGTAAACAGATTCTTAGAATATTCTCTTTTACACTAAATTTAGTGTAAAATTTTAGTGGAATGGTTGGAGATGCCGTAATAAGGGGCAGATCCACAATGAGGGCAATTCCTCACTGCCGTAAAAAAATTTCATTTAAAAAATTATTATTTTAAGTTTTGCCTTTGTAAAAAAAATTGCTTTTATTAAAATTTTGCCCCGTTAAAAATAAAATTTTGCTCCCACTTAAAAATAATTTTAGATCCGCCCCCCTAATGGTGAGATTGCTTAGGGTCTAGCAATGCCTTAATCATCGAAATCCCAATTATATCTGAAAATACAAATATTTCACTTAGCAGAGATTGGTGTGGCACAAATTTGATTTTAAACATATTTACTATGCATATATAATCAATTCTTATCATGTTCCTTATCCCCACTTTGTTCCGCGTTAATCAATCTCGTCATGTCTCCTCTCACCACTACACCTACACACGCACATAGATTTTAAGTTAAAAGCCTATGATCTAGCCCTGTTCATATCTCATGTTTGGTCTTCCTCCTTTCATAATGAGGGATTGAATAAAAGATGAACATTATTCAACGTTAAAGAAAAAGACATTTCCATTTGCTATTCTATCTAATGCAGTCACTTCTAGTATGTTACTATATACAGAAGCAACATGAACATGCATGAGGGGTTGGATTCTTCGATAGTTGGCTAGCTAATAGGAGATGGAGATGTGTACTGTTAACCAGTGGAACTAAGCAATACTTTAAAAGCATGATTATGTGTTAATGGAACTCCGTAATATCATTCTAATAGTGAATCGTTTTCGAAAGTTTGTTAAGTTAATAACGCTTTATCGTCTGCAGAAGTGACGAAGAGATGTAGTGTCCAGCTCCAGCAAGTGATGAAGAGATGAAGTGTCCAGCTCCAGCACCAATACTGTGAGTTTTTCCAATTTTTGTTTCTACATATTCCATACAACCTACGCATATAAATAGATATATGTTGAGCTTATCAGAACTTGTAAAGATTGTAGAGTTAAATATACTGGATCGCATGTGATATGACATTTTTTTATTTCAGTTTTTATGTTTTGAAAATTGTTTTGTATTCTTTAAAATATTTTTAACTATTGCATAACTGTTTTTGTTTTATTTCTTTAAATTTTTAATCTATTTTTATTCAAAACAAGGTATTATTAAAATTCTTAAGTTTCAATATGATGTTATTTATAATTATAAATAAATATAAAATTAATAAAATATAATTTATATAATAATTAAAAATACTATAAAAAAGTGGAAAATAATTTCCAAAATATAAAATTAAAATAAGAAAAGATTAAGTGTCTGTTTGGATGAACTTTTGAGAGGTCAATAAGAGCTTTTCTCTCCACAAAAGCCTTTTTTAAGAAAAATGAGTGCCTGACTGTAAAATAAAAGAACATTTTTTTAATAGATTTGACTTTTTTGACAGCTAAAATACAGTTTTTTAAGAAGCCCAAATTTGGAGCTTCTAAAAAAAGCCTATCAAATGACTTTTTCAAATAGATTTTTCAGATCAATTAATGAGCCCATTTTTAGTCCCTTTTATCACTATATTTTACACATAATTTCTGCAATACCCACAAACTCATCTTTACCTTTATTATGTGTTTATTATGTATTTAATTATTTACTCAACTAGAATATTTATTTTGAGATTTATATAATATTATTTAGCTTTTTTATATGTTTTAATATTTATTTTTGATTTAATTTTACTTATGTTATAATCCATATAAAAGATTTGATTAGATATATTTTCATTTATGTTTCATATGGT
>JAOSBP010000004.1:524636-535818 GCA_027563825.1 Erythroxylum mucronatum
ATGCATGTGTGTAATGTTTGATTTTGTTTGTCCTGTCTTGGGTGGCATCCATGTATCCTCCTAGGGGGTATTTGGGTATTACAGGTACGTGCTTAAGAAACGAACTTCTGGTAATACGTGTAATCTATTACCTTTATATATTGTATTGATGATTATTAAGTATAAAGTTGAATATTGTTTTATATTGTTCTTTTAATTTGCTATTCTTTTTTTTTGTATTTAAAATTCGATTGATCTTTAAGAATGTGTTGAGAATCTTCCTTTGTTGCCCATGAATTCTATACTTTAGTAATTTCTTTTGTTTGATTGAAAAGATTTAATTGGGCATACATTAAGGATTTTTTTTCTAAATGCTCTCCTCTATATATATGATGTGCATATGTATTGAGAATATTGACCATCAAATAGACTGTTCTCATGCATACATCCACATACATACACTTGGAAATGTGCCACGAAAAAAACTTTTAATTTACATGATACATATACTTGATTGGATATTCCTTCAAACAATTGTTTGATTGTTGGACTACAAAAGTTTTTGCAACTACTTGAGTCAAAAGATGCCAATTTTAGAATCCATGTAGTAAAAGTGGTGGCTAACTTAGCTATTGAAGGTTAATAGTGCATTTTAACCCTTTTTAGTTTTTCTTTCAAGTTTCTATGCCAACCCAAAGTGTCGATTTGAATTACATCTTTTACTTGCAGCCTGTTCTATAAGTTAAATTGTAGCCATTTAATAGAAAATATGGCTTTAAGCATACTATTTAATATTGCTTATGTTGATGTGCTTTCATCCCTCGTGCACTTGCTAAAAATGTGATAAATTTCAAAACCTAATTAGTTGGATAAGATAGAAAGAGAAAACTTATTTTATTATACCGTATCATATCAATTTTTATCATTTCAAAAAAAGTGGAAATTTTTATATTATCGTTTAATGTAGAAGTAGGCAAATGAGCTATAAACATAGAAAGTCTTAACAAAATTTTAAGAAATGGTTAAGATCTGAAATATTTATGGAGTCCAGAATATGCTTCTTGGTACAAGTTACAATAGTGTTCTTTCAATAGTTCTTTTTGTTCTCCTTAGTTGGTTTAAAATTGTTCTTTATTATGTCTTCATAGGTATGGCCTTACGAAGAGAATAACGAGTTTGGTTTTGTTCAAGGGCTCTTCAGTATGACGCGTGCTCTTTTTGCTTATGAGTCATATGATATTGCTTTTGTCGAATTAGTATAGTCTTCTAAGGTAAGCTCATGTTTCATTGTGAGGATATCTCCATCACAAGGAATGAGATAATTTCATGATTGTATCTGATACTAATTTTTCTTTTATGTAAGTGGTTAGGGTAAAAGGAAATCAGAACTCTACACATCTAAGCTATGCTTCAGTCTGAGTTTCTATCTCTATTTTACTTCGAGCATATATACACCTTGAGGGGGTGATCCTTTATGTCCCTCTGTTAAGAAAGAATAAAGACTCGTATGATTGACACATTGTGTGACAGGTTTCTTCATAATTAAAACAATTACCATTCTCCTGTTGTCATACAACCCACTTTGAGTTGAATTGCTTCCCTTCTTAGCTCTGTCACAACTTCTCTTGATACAGCCATAGAGGAGAAATCCTTACTACTAAACAAGATGGGATAACATTAATATAATTACATTTAACCTTCTTTTTGACTTTTTATTCCTGTAATTGATCGAAAGTGAATTTTTTTAATTTCTGGTTTTCCATATTCGAGATATAAATGATTTATCCAGGAAATAAGTGGATGAAATTATAAATATGTATGTTCATAAAGATCGTGTTTTATCATATGATGACATACAGAAAAGGTATACCATTCCAGTTCCTCTCTTTACCAACTTTTTGATAATACGATGTGGTCTCTAAAATGTTAAAAGGAGCTAAAACAAAGACCTCGACTCATGGATAATAAAAATCGAGAATGATTTAGTGTTTTTTTCAAACTTTTACTTTGAAATTAATCCTTTTCCTTTTTAACATTTGAGTAATAACAATGGTTTTTTTATAACTAAAATCATAAATTACTTTAAAGGTGTATGGTGCTACCAACTCTAAATATATAATTAAATATTGATTTAAACTAAATGTTTTGAGATTGTTTAGGATTGAATTGTGATTCAGTTAAAGGTTTGGAGATAAAAAATATGCATCTAAGGCTTAAATTAAACAAAAATAAAACGAGAAGAAGAAGAGCCTATATCTGTACCTACTGTACGGAACGAAAGGCTAAAACTCCATAAAAAATCTGAAATAATCAATAGCAGAAAGCACAAATATGTACTAAATATATTTGTGCTTCCAATTTCAACAGTCTTCAATTTGCTGACCTAACCTCCTGTCTGTTTCCTCTTGGTTAAATCTAAAGTAGTTGACATTTACCAAGTTTACTATCGTGTTTATATGATAATTAAGGAATATTTTATACCCTGCCTAGGAGAACAAGTTTTATTTTAGATCCATTAGTCACCACCACCGTACTTATTCGTAATCATAAGTCTTTAATTTGCCAAGACTATACCCTCTAATACATATATAAGAGATAGATAGGCATCTGTGTTCTTATTAATATTAGTATGAGTATTTGCATTATCCTTCATTAATTTCTATATTTATCTGTATTTTTATTATTACTATTATTACTTTATTGCTCCTTTTATATCTCCAATCTTTATGTATTAATTCATTGTAACCTATATCTCTATTATCATGTCTCATGTGCATATGGGCCTACTAGAAATAACCTCTCTATATTGCAGGGGTAAGATTGCGTACTATCAGGTCCCTTAGATCTTGCTTCATTGCATGAATTCGGGGTATGATGATGATGTTGATGATGATGAAGATAGGCATGAGGAAATAAAAACAGAGCAGATGATTGAAACAAAGACAACGTGTCAAGTTCTATCTCCCTTTCCATTATTGTGTTTAATACAAGGATAAACCGAGTCCACTTCATCATCTGGATGGAAATTTGTTAGGAAAAAAAAAACAGCCTAAGCAAAGCTAAGATGAACTCAATCCCTATTCTTTGAATCGACTAATACTCGGTATCAATGTTTCAATTCATTTGAACAAACTAGGAGATACCATGCCCATAACAACCATCCCCTTCACACTTACTAAATAATACTTAATTAATTAATATTAATAATTAATAATAATATGCCCAATTATGATTTAACATGCACATAAAGTGAATACTTAATATCATGCTAGTTAAAGTGAAATTGGAGTTAATAATTCCAAAAATTAATTTAGCATCAAACATTTCCAAATTTTACTTATCCTTTTGAATTATTATTTTTTTCTTTTTGGTTTTATTAATCCAATTTAAATATTCAACTCTTATATTTTTGCCCCTTTTTGCTTACAAAATTTTATCTAGAATTATAAACTTCTAATTTTCCTCTCAAAATTTTAACTTTAACAATAATCATTCATAACAAAACCTATAAATGCATACTCTTTAATTTAAAAAATAACTGGGCATTATACATCTTCGAATTATCGCTGTGCATTTGGGCAGTGTCTATCTGCTAGTTTGCTACTAATGATCTTAAGTTGGATGATACATACAGAAAAATGGTTGATAATTATTATCTAATTGGAAAATTGACCTATTTTGAAATACTTTTTAACGACCATTATAACCATTATAATAAATGTAATAATTATTAAAGATTAATAAGTTAAATACAATAAATTAAACTTATGGACAATCAATCAATCAACAAATTAAGTGAGATACAAGTATATTTATATTTTAAATTATTTAGAAAAAAATTGTGATATTAAAATTTTAAAAAACTTTATACTAAATTGTTCCACATTATATTAACAAAAATTGTTATTAAATTTAGTAGAATCAATTGTGAATTTACTACATATGCAAATGTTAAAATTAAAACAATTTACGTTAAAATAATTTTTAAAAATATATTAAAAAATTTAATAATAAAAACTTTAATAATTTAGGATACTAAAAATAATTTTAAAATGAATACAAATACAAAAAAATTACTCCATCTGATTCATAATAAGAGTCGTTTTAGATACATTTTAATTATTCAAAATAAGTGTCATTCTTAACTTTGTATGCATGTTTATAATTTTACTTCCAAAATTAACCTTTAATTTCTCTCACATCTTAATTACACAGATTACACAGATTATATTTTCAAGACACTTTAACATGTAATTAATAAGGGTATATCAGACATTTCATTAACTTTCTTAATAAGTGTGCATTCCTCTAAAATGACACTTATTATGAATCGGAGGGAGTATATATTAGTATGTACCAAGATGGTTTGGAGTTCACATAAAGGAACAGATCCAAAAATTTGGTCCCACAGAATAATTGTATCTTTGAATGTCATCAATCTTAGTAGAATAACATAATGTTTCATTTAGAATCATGTGCCCTCCGGTAAGGTCATATTATTGAAGATTGTCCTAAACACTTTGACACTATTTAATGATTAAAGTGTTTTTTATAAAGCTTACATCATATTATTTGACTAATTTTGAAATTGCACTATAATTTAAATTACGTATTTTAAATAAATTATATAATAAATAATTTAAAATTAAGTACACTGCTTATCCGGAATAAAGTATTGCTAGTAAATCACTTTCACTTCGAGCTCGTGTCAGAGTCATCAAAACACGGCCTGACATGTCAATTTCTTGGTTTTGCACCACAATAAATAGATGTCGGCCGCAGAAGTTTTTCTCCGAAAACCATGTGCCTGCCTACACTACGTTAGCTATAGGATAGGGCAAAGTCCAAAAGAAAATGAGGGAAGTTGAGTGAGACTAGTGCAGTCTGTCTAATCCTTCACATGGATCAGGTACTTGACCATTAGGATGCTGTTTCCATTCATTGTGACCTCTAGGCCTAATTTTCTCCGAGCGAGGGACAGAATCAGTTTTATGATATTTTATTTTTTTTATAAATTTTAATTATTTATTTACGTGAGTTTTATATTTATTTACACGGGACTTACACAAAGTTTACATAAATAAATGACTGAAATTTATGAGACATAATAAAACACCATAAATTGGACGGAGAATCTGGACTCCCCGAGTGCTACCTCACCTTTAAACTTTCAAGATTAACTCTTTTTCTTTCCCTTTTCAATTATAGGAAAAACATTTTTAAGTCATTCATATTGAGATTAGTTTCGCTCGAACTGAGTAGGTCCCTTATATGAGACGAAACTCTAATCCTAAGTTTTAAACGGCTGCATACATAAAAACGACTTGAACCTGCGACCTCACTTAAGTCAAAATAGCTACTTATCAACTCACTCTAATTTACTCCAACTATATGTTAGCGACACATTATAAACAGATAATGATAATCTTTCTTTGACTCGAGAGAGGAACAAGGTTAGCAACTGCTCGGTCTAAGTCTAAGGTGTTATCCAGTTAAATGTACTTTCAACATATTGACATAGGACTTAGTCTGATTTTTTTAAAGGATTTATTAAATTTAATCTTAAATCTAAGTTTAAATATAAATTAAATTAAATTGTCTCCAGAGAGAAACTACTTTTTATATAGAAAATTTATAGACAAATTTATTGGGGATGACGGTGACTATTTTCGTTTTCGTGTGTCACCCTGTACTCATGACCATCCATACATCCATTAAATATTAATGTGTCATATTGTGCTCGAGACCATCCATTCATCCATTAAATTAATGTGCCGCTCTGTGCTTGATACCATCCATCCATCCATTAAATAATGGATAGATGGATGATCCCGAGCACAAGGTGGCACACGAAAATAGGAACAAAGTAATTGATCCCAATTTACTAATCTTTAATGAATGGATTGATGGTTTCGAGTAGAGGGTGACACACGAAAACGAGAACAGAAGAATTGATTTCAATTTACTAAGCTAAGTTATGCTTTCTAACCCAACAAGACACATTTAATGGATGGATGGATAATCTCGAACACAGGGCAGCACACGAAAACAAGAACAAATGAATTGATCCCAATTTACTAATTTTTAATAAATAGATGGATGGTTTCGAATAGAGAGTGGCACACGAAAACGAGAACAGAGGAGTTGATCCCAATTTACTAAGCTAAGTTGTGCTTTCTAACCCAACAAGACACCAATTCTTCGCAAAAGTTTGCCCAATAAGGAGCAGTTGTCTCTAGCAAATCTTTGTATGGTCTAACATATATATGTAGGAGGAGCAATCCTCCATATCAAGCTCCAATGGCATGGCAATAGTGGCCAACTGCATTAAGATTTCTTTAATCATTGAGCCGTTAGCCTGAACTCCATTGGAACTTGGGAGCTGCCTTTCCAAGATTGAATCAATTGGAAGAGACGAGTTTATGTTAGTACCACATATAATGTTTCTTCTTTCAAATGTTTTAGTGGTGACATCTCCTGACCCCTAAGTTCTGGCGCAATGTCCTGGAGTGAAATGGCTACGTTTTATTCCGTATTCATCAATTAGTTGATGCTGGGTTGGCTTTGGACTTAGTTTTCAAGTTGTTGGACAGCACGGTCCGATCTGATACATTCAAGCAAATTAGAATACATGTTATCCACCTGATATACATATTGATAGCAGCTAAAAACCACCGACTGCACCCGCAAACATAGTACTACTGGATCTCGTCTCAATTAGTTTTGTTTCAACTTCTGAACTCACTATGATTATCCCATGTCCGAAACGAGTAGTCTGAATTGAAGCTGAGGTCTTTCAAGGTCAGGCTAGATCTTATAGGACCTTGAACGCCTTTCAAGCTCGGAGACCTTTGCTGGTATGCACTTAGCTTCCCAAACCTGCCATTTCTTGCAACTTCTGAAGTTGCAGACGGTGTAAGATGGACCCTTTTCTTAGAAGGTGAATAGCTATCCGAGTATGCATCAAAACCACCAGTCCTTAGCTTTGGTGAGCTTATCGATCTTGCTTTTGCTATGGCAGATTCAGTCGCTGCCATGTAAGTCGGAACCACAGGAGATCTTGAAAAGCAATAGTCTTCTCCAAGTGAACTCTGCTTTCTGTGAAAGGACCTTCTTGGAGCTGTCATTGGAGAATCCAATCCTTCAATGTGATGCTGTCCTGACAAACCTCTCAGCTTAGGTTGTTTTCCTCTATATTCCACTCTAGGCTTTGCATCTGAAGTTAAAACCGAGTCCAAATCCTCAAGTTCTCTACTTTTAGCAATCTGAGTATCTACCCATTGCTCTAACCAGTACTTCCATCTTCCATTTACCTTGCTTCGTTCAGTTTCTGCAGAATTCTGTAACATTTTTTTGTGCATAATGAGAAAGTGAAGTTGAATATAGACAACAGCAAGATTTTAACTAGAAATTTTCAGGTTACTGCGATAATGGTGATTACAATTTGAAACATAGAAATCTGAAAGTAATGGATGTATAGAGACGGGGAAGATTACCCGATGACCAAATGCGTACTCTCTGATACGCTCTCTCTTCATTGCAGCCTCTTTCCTGCTTAGAAACGTAGCATCTGCCTCTTCTTTGGTCAAGATGCTCCCATCCCATCTCTTTTGACTGTTCATGTCCATCTGAAGATACGATAGCTTGTTAACCTTGGAACCCTTGAAAGAACAAATGATCAATGACATCGAATCTGATTCGAAACAATATTCTGTTATGTAAAATCTTGTATTTCAACCACTGACCTTTATGATCTTGTCTTTCAAATTCTGTAAATCTTCTTTCTCATCCCATTGACAAGTTCCTTGGAAAGGTTGATTTCTCCTTGCACAGGTTTGTGACTGAATATTAATAATGGACTGCAAGCATTTCAAAGTACTGATAGCTTGACGTCTCACATTTCGGCCTCTAATGATAGCTTGAAGCCTTACTATACCCTTCAATGCCCGCAAAGCTTTTCTTGCCTGCAAATTCTCCAAATGATATTCTTCTATTCTTATGGGATCGTGTAACAAAAATAAATTCAATCCCAGACAAAAAACAATCCACAACTCTTACAAGGTAACCCCGAAATGCAGTTTGAATTCGAAGGGCAGCTAATTCTTGAATCTCCGTCTGACATCTTTGGGTGTAGGAGGACTCAGCGGGTTGCTTTATAAAGGCGGAAACCTCTGTTTCATGGTAGTATTGATCAATAGCCTTAGTAACCCCAGTGAGAAAAACAACCTGAGCCGCCTTAACGGCAGCCTCAGCAGCAGCAGCAGAGGCTAGAGCAACACTTAAAGCACGCCTGTTATGTTCTTCCACTGCATCAATCAGTGCTGTTCTTTCTCTTGGAGGTGAAGATGATGGTGCTTCAATGGCAGCTAGCCTGCTCTTTACCTTGAACCTTCCAAAGAATAACCATCTTCTTCTCTTGTCCTTCTGACAACAGTAATACACCATCAGTTACTCAAATTAATGGAAACTAAGGGATTGCAAGTGATGAAAACTCATGTACCTTTTCCTTTTTTGATTGCTTGTCCAAGAGAAAGAATCTTCTCACAAGATTGAACCAACTCTTCTTACCCATTAATGCACTATTACTGACTGCAATAAATCGGATGACTGATGATGATCTTCATGAGTATGAAACTAGCACCAATATAGCATGTATTCTGTCACTTTCTTTGTCAAATCAATCCATTGGAACATTATGAAATGAAAGGAGAAAAAAATTGATTTCTTTGAGGAGAGTAGTTAACAAAAATACTGAGTGCCAAATCATATAAATCCGGAAATGAATGAATGCATACTGTGGAGATGACTTAGAGAAGAAACGAACGAAGTCATTCTATCAATGTCAAAGGCTGCCTATTACTCTCTCTCTCTGCAGTTGTTTTTGCCTTAAATCTGACAGTAAGTAAAATGCTGAATTCGATGTTGATAGTGGATGCAGGAATAAACTGATCGCTTACCATCCCAGGAAATCCGGTGATTTTGATTTACCAACGCCGATTCAAAGATTTGTCAACTCTTGGAAGTTACTAACGAGACCTCTGGAAATCTTGAAACGAGCACAAAGCTACAAAGAGAAATCGTTAGTCAATGAAATAGATGAGTTGAAAGATGATTTTTTTATCAGCCTTGAGGAACTGAGATCACAAACATCAAAAGGTCTGCTGACTTTATGAGTTGGATGAAAATTCCTGATATGGGCATGTTGGTTTATCGGTGCAATCATTCATTTCATTTCATGATGAGTTTTTATCTGCTCAAAGTAGTGGGCCTTTAATAAAACCACCGTTTCTGAAGAAAGGTAGAAGCATCCTCTGTTTTCATGGAGGCAAACTCTGCTTTCTGAATTATGAAAAGCCTTTCTCAGCTTTATGGGACCTCTCATCTTTCCAACTTTCACGTTCCTCAACCACTGTAATGTCCGTAGTGTCTGAAATTATCGTAGTGCCCTCTTCTTAGTTGATTATGATGGCCATTGATGGCTACTTTCTAGGGAAAGTTATGGCTATTCCCGGCTATGGATTATCAAAATACTGTCTCCTAAATTCATCATAATCATTATGCAAAGAGGAGTTGAAAAATTACTTCTCTTCTTCTTCCTCTCCATTTCCAAATGTTATTTTTCTATACTTCGTCTCTGTCATATTTATTGTGCAAACTCCTGAAGAAAGAAGCAAGTCCAAGGGTAGGTTGTTGAATGAGTCTTACTCCTACACAGAGTTGGAAACAGACAGGTAGTAGCATTATTGAGGGAAGTTGGGATGAATGAAATGAAGAGAAAAATTCAGGACAGGAGGCATTGAAAGCCAGCTGTATGAGGGCCCTGGAAGAGCAAGTGTGACGATTCTTTATCATCTTTTTCAGGATCATAAAAATTTAGTCCTTCAGTTGCAGTTAAGATGGTACTTTAGGCTTTACAGTTTCTTGGATTCACAAAACTTACAGTTACCAACAGGGACGATCCTCTTTTCCTTACACTGTTCCCAGTCTTATGTATTGAATTTTAATTATCTATTTATGTCGGACCTTAGTTATTTATTTATATGGGACTTACATAAATGGATGACTGAGATTTAATGGAATAAAATAAGGAATAATGTTGTCAACATAAATAGATGGCTGAGATTCAATAAGACAAAGTAAGGGATAGAGGATCTTGACATTTGCCAATAACATTTTTTCAAATCAATATAATTAAAAAACAGTGAACACGTAATAATCTCAATCTCAATCTTAATTTCAATTTTAATTTTAAGTAGGGGTGACATGATTTGTCGCCCTAACTCGACCAACTCAACTTGACCGAAGTTTACATATTCAAGTTGAATTGATCGGTCTTTGATATAAATTTCTTTTTAAAATTTTTTTTAGACTAAATTTAAAATTGACCAATTGCTAGTATTTTTTTTATTAGATAATTAATAATTATTTATCTTTCAAGTATATACAGTGACGAAGTCATAAATTTGTTTCAGGGGAGGCAATGTATATATATAGTTTTTTTTAATCCAATCCACCATGGACAACGACATTCTTTTAGGGTGGGCAACCTCTATATGTATATATATATTCTTTTTTAAAAAAATTTGAGTGCCCACCCTCCCGTACATGTAGCTTCGCTACTGAGTATATATTAAATAAATTGTCTCACTCAATACCTATAATCCGACATTAGTTAATAAATGATCTTGTCCAAACGAGTTAGTTTAGCCAATTTGATTGTCATATTTTTTAAAGAGACTAGCTTTACCACTTACCACTCAGACCACTCCTGGAGCAACAAAAGCAAGCAAATTCTCTTACCCTTTAGGAGCATTCATCTTATTCTTTACCCATATATGCCAAGACAAGCATGTAATGTTCTCTAGTCAGTGCTGAACAAGCTTCAGTTGGTTCAGACATGTGAAGTGTTCCTGTTTTAATAGTTCCCACCTGGTCCGTCAGAGGCTTAATCTCGAATTCCATCAAAATTCAAAACAGAACCGCTCCCTTACGTTGTTTCTCTGTACGGATATTTATAAAACGAAGGGACAGTAAAAACTCAGTATAGACCACGGAAGGAACCGTCCAGAGCTTGTCGTCACGTTTTATATATATATATATTTATTTTTTTTGGTTGATACCGAAATCAATGCCCTAGATTACAAGCTGACTAGCGAAAATAAGTGATACCAACAAGGTCATGGAAGAGCCAAGGGGCGATACA